>JSYV01000956.1:0-73573 GCA_000787455.1 Evansstolkia leycettana | reverse complement strand
ATCCTTTCTGTATGTATCTACTAGTTAGATAATAAAAGGCTTTGGCCCTCTACATGCTGTAGTATAGAGCTGTCAGACCCCAAGGATCAATCTACTTGCCAAATCAGTCACTTGCATCATAGCTTGGCACGTGACTTCGTGATCATCTTTGGGTCGCTCACAGCAGTATTGGAATTTAACACGTCAAACAAGAGGCTCCTCATGCCGCCCGAACGTTCGAATATTCCAGTAAAGTTGTCCTTGCCTTTAGTAGGTACCCGACGCGCCTCCATGCCTTATAGTAGTCAGACTGCTGATGGAGTCGACCAAAGCAATACCAGCAGGACATCTTCACCGAACTACGAGTTCAGGATGAGCTCGTCATCCTTGCGCGCGGCCTGGGGTTGCTGCGCTTGGTGACGAATTTGCTTCATTTCTATGATGCCGCTGGAAACAATCTAGTACTGGTTGTGGGTGCAGACGATCGAGAAAATGAATGGATTGGAGAAGGTATCTATCCCTTCGACTATAGCTGATAAGCAAGCATGTAGATGTATGATGCTGATTTTTTTTTGCAAAGCGCTTGCCGAGCATTATGCCATCAGCAAGACGCCTCTTGCCAGAGGCCTGAAAGTGATCAACACCGAAAAAGCTTCTGTGCCGATGCGGTACGTGTTCTTGTTTGCACGAGTTTCACTCCCTCGAGTAGCTGCTGATAACTTGAAGGGAAAAGATTTACGCAGAAGGTGGTATTCTGAGTGTAACATCCAGAATACTTGTCGTAGATCTATTGTCAAGTAAGTTCGTCAAATAGTGATCTCGATATTATTGCTAAATCCGTACCCAGAGCTCCTTGATCCAGAGAAAGTCACTGGAATGATCATACTTCATGCTGAGAAGTGAGTTATACTCCCTCAGATACTCGGTCGACTCATTTTTAATGATGTACAAGGGTTGTGGCGACCTCGCCTGAAGCGTTCATCATTCGTATTTACAGACAAGCCAACAAGGTCGGCTTCCTGAAAGCGTTTTCAGACTCTCCAGAGCCTTTCACAACTGGGTTCGCGCCGTTAGCAAACATGATGCGCAATCTGTTCTTACAGAAAACCTCCCTATGGCCACGGTTTCACGTAACTGTCGCCGAAGCCCTCGAAGGCCATAGGAAGGCCGAAGTGATCGAATTGGAAGTCCCAATGAGCGACAAGATGCGGGAAATTCAAAACGCGGTGCTTGAGTGCGTCGAGACGAGCATCAGTGAATTGAAAAAGGCGAACACAGGTCTGGACATGGAAGAATGGACGCTCGATAGCGCCTTGCACAGGAACTTTGATGTCTCCATCAGGCGTCAATTCGACCCTATCTGGCACCGCGTAAGCTTTAGGACCAGGCAGATCGTCAGTGACTTGACGGTCCTGCGGAATATTCTTCAGTGCGTTAATCGGTCTTTCATGTCCCATTCCGATGTGCCATTACTGAACATTAGAACAGTGCTCTACTTACATACGATGCCGTGTCCTTCGTCCAATATCTAGATACTATAGTCGCTGCGCACTCACCACCTCCTGGGTCGACGAGGCATAACTATTCGCCCTGGCTATTCCTTGACGCAGCTCATGTACTCTTCCAGACAGCAAAATCTAGGGTGTATCAAGGGAAAATTAGCAGCGACGCGGCTAGGTCATCTTCAATGTCCTTTTCAGCTGCTCTCCAACCTGTCCTGGAGGAGCAGCCAAAATGGGCTGTTCTAGCAGAGGTGTTAGACGAGATTGAACGTGACGCATACCTTAACCCGATGAATGTCGATGAGTCAAATAGCACCGTTTTGATAATGTGTTCTGATCTACGAACCTGCCTTCAGCTTCGCGAATACCTTGCCACGATGCATACTAGAATTGACAAAGATTCAGACGTCAATATGGATGACACAGAGGATCTCAACCAAGCAAAACCGTCTGCGAACATCATGATGCGAAGAAATCTGCGCGAATACCTTCATTGGAAAAAGAGATTGTCCAATGTCAACAAGAATCTGTCAGCAACATCTGGGACGGACTCATCGACCGGGAAATCTCAAGATTCTTCTGCCCCGCTGAATCCGTACCAAGGCCGAGCGCCTCCGAACAAGCGACGTCGAGTGCGTGGTGGCGGCGCGTCTTCCGCAGTCTCAGGGCGCGTCCCTAACAGCAGTGTGCAGACAGACGTTGAACTACCTGGCCAAGTGTCGGACTTGCTTGAGGAGATCCAACCTACAGAAGTCGAGGAGATGCACAAGGAGGAAATCATAGTCGATGACTTGGAAGATATGGAAGATTTTTATGAGCTCTACGACATGAATGACTTGATAATGATACATCCCTATGATGGCGACATGGATGAACATATACTGGAGGAAGTTCGGCCGCGGTACATCATCATGTACGAGCCCGATGCCGCCTTCATTCGAAGGGTTGAAGTGTACCGCAGCTCTCACGTTGGGAGAAACGTGAGAGTTTACTTCATGTACTATGGTGGCTCCGTGGAGGAGCAGCGGTATCTGAGTGCTGTGAGACGAGAGAAGGACGCTTTTACAAAATTGATCAAGGAAAAAGGCGTAAGCTCCCTTTCCCGTCAAACTGTTTCTTCTCTTACTAATTGAACTCTCTCTCTCAGAGTATGGCCGTCACTCTGACCCATGACCGAAGCATGGAAGATCCTCCAGAACAATTCCTTCGGACTGTTAACACACGTATTGCCGGTGGTGGTCGACTAGCCGCGACAGCATCACCACCTCGAGTAGTAGTGGATGTCCGAGAATTCAGAAGTGCTCTCCCATCCCTGCTGCACGGAAACAACATGGTAGTCGTCCCCTGCCAGCTGACAGTCGGTGACTATGTCCTCACCCCAGACATTTGCGTTGAGCGCAAGTCTGTCCGTGACTTGATCTCTTCTCTCCGAAACGGCCGTCTCTACAACCAGGTAGAGACAATGCTTCAACATTACAAGATTCCCTTACTATTGATCGAATTCGACCAGAACAAATCCTTCACGTTCGACGCCTTCGCCTCCGCCGCAACCCCAGGCACAAGCTTCTTCACAGACTACGGCTTCTCCTCCTCCGGAACAGCGACAACATCCCTTTCAGTAAATAGCTCACTTGTCAATCCCTCAAACCCGAAATCCGCGCAGCACATGCTCGTCCTTCTTACCGTGGCTTTTCCCCGCCTGAAATTCATCTGGTCGTCTTCTCCTTACCAGACCGCTGAGATCTTCGCGGAACTTAAGAAGAACAACCCCGAACCGGATCCCATCCGAGCTGTACAGATCGGACTCGACATGGACATTGTTGCCTCGTCTCACCCTGGTGATGTCATGGCTGCCGCGGGCATTGAGCATCGTACCTTCAACTTGCTTCCGCAGGATATGCTTCGTGCGGTGCCCGGTGTGACGCCTAAGGTGCTCGAAAGGCTGATCCTCGAGACGAACAATATCCATGAAATTGCGAACATGAGCGTTGAGCAGCTCGATCCGTTGATTGGGAGGGAGGCGGCGAGGAAGATTGTTGGCTTCTTTCGGAAGAGCGTGTTTGAGGATTGAGGACGATAGGAATTGCAGTTTGGCGCTTGGAGATTTTGTTCCTCTTATCAGAAAACCCTTTTCACATGAATAATGCCAATATAAAACTGCCTTACACGTGCGTTACGAGGCCTGTACTATCGGACTTTGGACGCTACCTAGTTATCCTATGAAGCAGTTATACACTCCTTTCGCCTACTCAGGTACCTACGAGCAGTTATGGAACAACGTACTTCCTGAATTATATTCTCGTAACCCTTTTCATGACTCTATCATCAGAAATTTTCTCACAGAGAGAGGAACGGATAATAAGAGGGAACGGGCAGACAAAAGAATTGCTAACACGAAAAAAACACGCGGCAAGCGGTCTGTTCAAAACGCGTCGCAACCGATTCTCTGAGAGGTCCTTTGGCCTGCATCTAGTATGACAGAGATGGTTCTGACATCTGCCATTCTGATGCAAGCGAAATCCGCCTTGTCGATGATTCATATCCTAACTTTGGAGCGGCACTGGAGCGAGGAGAGCCCTGATACGAAGCGGACTCTCCGCAGTCCTTGGCGTGCTTGTCACTGTTTCGGAGGAGATAGGTGGGCGGGATAACATGGCGAAGTTTCGCAAAGAAATGCTCCGAAAGGCTTAGGCTGCATCCAGAATTGCCGAAAGCGAAAGGGGCCCGGGGGCTGGTGGTGAAAGAAACGGTCCAGTGGCTCTTGCAGGGTATGAACCCCAGGGCGGATGATAGGTAGGAGGGGGAGCTTAGAGCTCGTCGACGTCGATCTCCTTCTCGTCTTCGCTCTCGTCGCGGTCTTCGTCGAACTCGACGTTGTCTTCGAAACCTTCGTGACCGTAGGTATCGGTTTCGTTGATCTTGGCGTGCTCTGGCAACTCGCCATACGCCTTCAAGCTTCTGGCCTCGTCGGCGGTGTACTTGAGAATAACGTCGCCCTTCTCATCCTGGTAGTCGCGCAGCGAGAGGAGGATGATGTCGCCCTGGTTGATCCAGACCTTCTTCCTCAGCTTGCCTCGGATGTGTGCGAGACGCTTTTCGCCATCGAAGCACATCGCCTCCAGACGGCCGTTGCCGAGCATCTTCACGACCTGCGCATATTCCTGGCCTTCTTCCTTGAAGACGAGTTCACGCTTCTCGTTGTCGTTCTCGTTCTTTCCACGACGACGGTTCTTACCACCCTGTAGTTTCGAAAGTTAGCACTTGCTCATGGCTAAAGTTGAAGACGACACGCAGTTTTCGTTTTCTCTTTTTCATTTTTCCGTCGTTGCAGGCTTTGCCACAACTCCTTTCGTCCTATTACTGGGCGAGGAGGGGCGATGACAGCCGAAGCGAGGTGAAAATTGATTTTGCGTATAGTGGGGGTATGAAATAAAGAGGGGTTAAGAAGAGTCTTACCTTTCCCTTATTCTTCGGCATTTTGAGACTTCGTCAACCGCTTGGATTTCTTTCTGGTATGCAGTAAAGTTGGTAAAGATTGAATGACAAGATGTATGTCCTCTTAGGACGATGTGAGAGCGAAGTGGAGTGTTGTCAGGACTAGTGGAGAGAAACGACGATGAGCAATTTCAGGTTCTTAAATATATACCTGACTTGGTAGTGGGGAGAAAGTGGCGGCCTGATGCGGCCTAAGGCACCAAAGGCTCGCCACAGAGGTTTGTCTTTCTGATTCCAGCCAATGATATTGCTGTGCCTTTCACCGCCTCTGTTTGGGAATTGGTACCTGAGGCAAAACCGATAAGTTGTGTTCTTAAGATTATTAGCTATCAACTGATGTACGATACACATCCATCACTATTCCCGTCTTTTCTCCTTTGTATTGATAATTATTAATATTATGCTATGCTTGGACCTCTGACATTAATGAGATCCCATTGAACAGCATTCCTCAATTGCGACTTGCAGTCTTGGGACAGGCCTTGCCAACCTGCCCATTCGACACCAGATGTGTTAGAACTGATCAACCTGATACTCTCACAAGATCACGATGTGGAAGCTGCCACAAATGCCTCCAGCACCTCCCTTTAAAACGCTTACATCTTCAAAACTTTTTACCCTGCGATACTCCCCGAAAGCTCGGCTACCTTCAGTCGCTTTACGATACCTCGCTTCTGAAGTCAATCCTATTCGGCCAAAGATTCAACATTTATACAATAATCGTGATAGGAATACCTTGTGGTGGAGAGTATCCGTCAACCCATTACAGCAGTACAAACGGGTTGTGCGCTCATGGTGCGCGAGGAGAGTGCGTACTGCGTTCGTGCAAAGCTTGAAAGAGCGAGGTTACGATCGAGAAGGCAGGACAATAGTGCGCGATACGGAGGAGAAGGGATCACAAAGAGGCGCAGGCAATAAACCATCCAATTTGAAGGGCTCTGTTGAGATCATTTTGAATCCGCAGTGCATAAGGAGCGACTTGCCAACAGTCCAGAAGGAGGTTGGTTTTTTGGTGGATCTGTTATTGGAGAAGGCGAATAGACATACACCTCCGAAGCCTCCAGAAGAGCGCTCTCGAGCGAGAGCTACGTGCGATCGAAGTATAAAAATGTACATACAAAATAGGAAATCGTTGACACGCTGAGCTTCTTTACTCATGACTTGCAATTACAAGTGGAGGTGGTTTACGTCAAACTGTAGTCATGTTGATACTACTTACTGGACGGAAAACGCCAGGATCATTCGAGGATATAACAAAGAGGCAATCGGTACTTGATTTATGCCTGAGATTAAAGATACAGAATATTCATTATGTGCATTCAAAAGCAAAAAAAGAACAACAATTCAAAGAAAGACTGAGTGGTTACTTGGAATTTACATCTCAAAAGCAGACATAGAAGCAGAAGAATTGCCTCACAACTTCAGAAGCAAGAGCAAGGCCGTACAAGTTACAACTCGCGAGGGCAGAAAGGCACTCAAAGGGGGGGTGGATAGTCGCAGGAAACCACAGCAAAGGCAAAGACAGTACTGAAAAGAGCGCGAGTATCGCTGTCACACGCGTGAGTGTTAAGAATAGTGGAGAACTCATACAAAAAACAACCTTGGAACAGTATCATAGGACAATGATGAGGGATGCACATAGTTTAAGTTCAAGACCATCCGCTTATCCACCCACAATTGGAGCAGCTGCCTCTGAGGACCCAAAGATGGCGAAGAGTTCCGGTTCATCGAGCACTCTGGCTTCTTTATCGGTACAACTCACAATGTATTCGAAGCTGGAGTTTTTATCATAGAGGACATTATGCTTTCCAGAATCGGTCACATAGATTTTGAAGCTCCGCAGAGCAGAGATTGCCTGTCGCAACTGTCCGTAGATATAATCTTTCTCGCTGTAAGTAAGCTCGTCCCACAAGGCAGATAACTTTTCTCCCTTTGCTTCTGAGATTATCATGATGTAGCCGGAAAGGAAGACGGAGGAGCATATTATCTCGCCGTACGCCAACAAGTTGGAGAAGAAGGGATGCCCTTCACGGCGCTTCTCGTGGAGAAGTTCGTAGACGGTTGACTCTGCCATGTAGCTGTCAAACACGCAAGGATTAGCATGGCTATTCTACAAATCTCAATGCACCTACACACCTCTCGAGAAAATCATGCGTCCAACACTTCGCGATGGCCTTAACTCCTCCCCACTCCACTTCTATCACAGCCTTAGTCTCGGCTGAGCCGCTGATCAGGCGTACGCAGTTGACTGAGGTGCGAGCCGACGCCATTGTCCCCAATAAAGATTGACCGCGGGCCGATGCCCAGCGGCGCGAGATCATGGCGGACAAGAGGAACTGCACCTTGCGCTGTGGGTGCTGTAGGAACTTGGCTGTCTAGCGACACTAGTGAACGAAAGGGCGTAGGTCGGGTTGAAGCTTGAAGGCCTCGTACGCTCGATGCCCATAGCTAAACCTTGCGGTCAGAATCTCAACATTGATGGAAGACGAAAGCGAAGATAACTCACCCGCAATTCATCAAAGTCATCTGCTTCGACATATGCCCAATTGTTGGCAGCGAGAGCGCACAAACCCACAAAACACTCTCGTATCGAGGGGCTCGTTGCAGCTTGGTCGATCGGGAGAGAAAGTTCAAAACGGTAGTCACTGACGCGTCTGACAAACACTGTAGTGCGATACGTAGACAGAAACCCATATCTCAGGCGTTGAACTCTCATGTACGACACAAATAGAGTTATTTATGCTGTTATGGCTCTTGCTCAACGGCATCCAGAGTGGTTCAACACATACCAATAGGATGTTGGAGACTTCTTCGTCGCAACAGTGGTGAGGTGACAGGGAACTCCTCGAGCCCTAAGAGTCCAGAAAGTTTTCAACTCTCCGACCATCAGCAACTGGCCTTCTTCGCGATTTGGCGATCGCGGGTTGACAAAGCTCATGGTGACGACGTCAGGAAACTGAGTGGCGTTTGTACGTAGAGTATGGATGTCACCTAAGCAGATATTAGTGAGCGAGGACGCTGACAGGGCCTTGCAGACTGGATCGCAGACATTGCGGACAAATCTTGTCAGAACTAATTCATTTGCTACAACGAAGTGTTCCCCCTCTGGCGAGTCGGTGAGGCTGACGTCTCTGGTGAACTGTACAGACTCAAGAGCTGTCAGGACATCTGATCTGAAAGATACCCAAGGATGAAGTAGGATGTTGTGGGTGGGTGGAAATACGGGAGCGATTATGTAATAAGACCTCACATAGTTATCTATAAGCGACTACCTTAATAAAAATCGCCTTCCATAGCAGAAAAACCCTCCATAACGATATCTCCCAGATGGGCGAGTTCCCGTGGTACCTCTGGGAAGGTGTAGTACCAGTTACAGATACAACAGCCCTATCCTGCTTCATCAGAGCGGCAAGAAGAACGCTTGACCTTATCAGGAAAGGCCTGAAAGCGCTAAACTGAATATGGCATCTCCCGACCTAGGTAGACTGTCGCTTCTTGTTCTCGGGCCAGGCGCGATAGGTGCTTGCTTGGCGTTTCACTAACTGCCGCTCTGGCGGAAACA
Source organism: Evansstolkia leycettana (assembly GCA_000787455.1). Classification (NCBI taxonomy): domain Eukaryota; kingdom Fungi; phylum Ascomycota; class Eurotiomycetes; order Eurotiales; family Aspergillaceae; genus Evansstolkia; species Evansstolkia leycettana. The sequence goes on along the minus strand of JSYV01000956.1, from coordinate 65,035 downwards.
AAGCGACAACAATGATCGGCATTCTATGAACCCTTCGCATTCAAAGTACGTCTAGTCTCAGTCTTCACTAACTTGAGTCCATGCGCTGTCATTGATTATATTCTCATTTTAAACCTCCAAAATGTTGGTCTCCTTGACAGTTGGCAAGGTAGACGCTGGTGTTGCCGTGCTGCTGACGCAGGATAACCGCCTCGTAAGCTCCCTTGCTCGTGGCGCTTTGTCGCAAAGACAGTGAAACCTCCCGTCAGCGAGAACTTCTCTTCTGCCGGGGTTGAAGAATTATCTGAAACTTCTGCGAATTAGTTCTGATCGCTGACGATTGCTACGCAGATCGAATTCCCCTCCGTACTTCTACCAAGCGACATAGCCTCAGGCAGCATCGTCGACATCACAGTATCGCGCAACCATTCCGCCGAAGCAGCCAGTGCAGCAGCATTTCAGGCTCTCCAGAAGCGTATCCTGAACACATATGGTCTCAAGACTCCCGCTCCTCCCGTGCTCCGTCTCCGAAATACAACGCAAACCTCCCTCGTCCTGGAGTGGGATCCGATCGACCTCGCCACTGCATCCCTGAGATCTCTATCCCTCTATCGCAATGGCTCCAAGGCCGGATCCATTCCGAGACCGCTGGAAACAAGGAGTACAAAGATTAGCGGTCTCGCCATCCATACCGAATACAGTTTTCATTTGGTTCTGCGTACCTCCGCGGGCACGTATACATCTGAAAAGCTGACGTGTCGGACTCACAAGATGACGGATTTATCTGGCATTACGGTCACGACAGGAATTCTGCACCCACAGCAGAAAGAGGCGCTTGCCGCTGCGTTGGATCGAATCGGTGGCAAGCTCATCGATACTGTCCGTATTGATACTACGCATTTCGTCTGTACGGAGGGACGGGGTCCCTTGTGGGAGAAGGCTGTTGAGATGAATATCCCAGTTGTTAAGCCTGAGTGGGTGGACGCGTGTGAGGCGGAGGGGACTATTGTCGGTGTTCGAGGCTATTACCTCGATGCGGATCCCAAGGCCCGGCAATTACGGCCAGTGCATGCAACAGCACAGCATCAGCATACGGTCTCGTCTGGTTCGGCTGCAACGGCAAATGCTCCTTCGACAGGGGCTCGGCCAAGCACTCAGGGGGCCCAACTAGCTCCTCAGCAGGATCATTCAACAGGAGAGCCGCCGTTGACTCCTTTCCCGGGAGGTGATATGAGTGGGCAGCCTAGAGAACAAGACGAACGGCCTATGCCACCCGAGCCGGCACCACCGACACCACCTCCCAAGGATGGAGACACAACAGAAGAGAAGAGATCACTAGATGAAACTGATCATCACGAGCAAGATGAAGAAGCAGAGAAGTCGTCAAGGGAAGTGTCGCCGCCTGGACCCGATGATGAGGACAAGGAAAACGCGCCCCCGAAAGATGACGAACACGCAGAAAACGAATCGAAGAGCGCGAAGGGCAAGGAAAGAGAGGAAAACGGAGAGATGGAGGATGTTTCTCTATAAAGGCTGTTCTTCCTTTAATTTGCGCCATCGTCAATACCTCATGTGGAATGATGTCCGCGGGGGGTTTTTTTGGCTTGTCTCCATGCAAGGTGCAATTCTGTTGGAGCGAGCATGTCGAGCTCTTCTGCAGCTATTACCCTTTTTGATCATCTTCTTATCTTTGTCACGTCCGCACCTCTTATGCCTTTGATGTTGTCTTCATGCATTCATCGTTCTGTACAGTAGATAGTACTTCTAGTTGTAATGCAGTATGATCTTTTTATTCTTCCTCAGCATGCAGCGTCAACCACCATGAGTTGTGTCAGAAGAAACAATGCTCGACTGTAATATATTCATGAATGCGGTAGATATGTACATCAAGATAAAATAGCCAACATGTATTCACACTGTGCGAAATGAACAATTATTTCCATTGAACAAAGTTGTCCGTCAATCCAAGCAGATAATTGCCCAAAACAATTGTCTGTCAGACAACAGGGATACTATCTCTTATGCCACCGCTTTGCGTTCCTGCCTTGTGATCTTCGTGTTTGCACTGCACATTGATAAAATTCAACTGGCGAGGAAATCAAGACTCTTTCCCTGATGCACAAGCTTATGAACAAAGGCATACGGAATAAGTACGAGCTCGAGATCTCCTTCAAGGAATCTCTTCTATTCTTCTTTTCAATGAACGTTCCGGACGACATCGTCGATAGCCTGGGCGACGTATACGACGTTCTTCTCGCTCACTGGTACAGGTAATGTCAGCACCAGCCAAAGGGCACAGTCGGGTTGGAGACTGAAAAGGCCATTACTTACAACCGCTGATAGACGCTCTCCCCGACTTGAGCAGATAGATGTGGTATTTGTCCTTCAACGCATATACTTGCTTCGGCGTCAGACCGGTGTAAGAGAACATGCCGTTCTGGAAGAGACAAGCGAGCATTAGTACCTGCGGCACGGAGTACCCCTGAAAACCAGAAACGGGGCGGAAATGGAGGGAGGACATACCTGATTGACGATATGCTCCCAGGTCCCCGGAGTCTGCAGTCGGACAAGTTCATTGTAAAGGGCCTGCCTCATGCGCTTAATCCGGGAACTCATCACTCGCAAATCATTGTGCCATTGAGCAGTCAAATCGTCATTGGTAAGGATCTTCTTCACAATGCTGCATCCACCGCGCGGTCCCATGGAGAACTCTCCTCTGATAATATGGCACAAATTATTGACGACGAGATCTCTCAGATCGGTGGACTCGACACTAGTGACATAATGGAACGCGCCCACACGCTGCCCGTAGAGGCCAAAATTCTTCGAGAAACTCTGCGCCACGCACATCTCCATATGGGGCTTGTGGTTGAAGAAGTACCGGACCGCCCAAGCGTCCTCTTCCACCGACCCCGACGCGAAACCCTGATACGCCGAATCGAAGAACGGGAACAGCTTCTTCCGTTCGCACAGATCCGCGATGGCGATCCATTGCTCCTTGCTGGGATCCAATCCCGTGGGATTATGCGCGCACGCATGAAGAAGAACCACGTCCCCCTCCTGCGCCTCCGTCTCGAGGGTCGTCATCATGCCCTGGAAATCGAACGAGCGTGTCGACGCGTGGTAATACGGATACATCTTGCGAGGCACGTCGGCGAGCTCCCACAGCGTCATGTGGTTCGCCCATGATGGGCTCGAGAGCCAGACATTCTTGGGCTTCATATGCCTCGCGAGAAAGAGCGCGCCGAGATGGTTGGCGCCTGTTCCTGCGACGGATTGCACGGAGGCGATTCGCTTCTTTGCCTCTCTTTGCTGCGAGGTCTCGGTCTTGCTATCAAACCCGAACATCAGGTCCCGAGCCAGCTCGAGGAACGGTATGTCTCCTTCAATGGCGGTGTATTCGTGTCGGAAGGGGTCGTCGGCGTCGAGCAGCTCCCTCTCGGCTGTCTGTACGCTCGGCAACGGCCATGGCTTCCCTTCATCTGTGCGGTAGACACCCACGCCTAGGCTGACCTTCTGGGGATGGGTATCGAGGCCATACGCGCGGTTCAGGGCAAAGATCTCATCTGGAGGAACTGGGGCCAAAGTGGTCAAAACAGTACGGCGCGCCGGTGTTGCCGTTTCAACTGTCATTGTTTATCGTCGCGAGATGGAGTACAGATTGATGTGATGAGCTCTTTGACCTCGCCGGAGAGATGTACAAGTTACAACCACAATGTGAATCCCTGTCGAACTGCTTCGAGAAAAATCAATTGTCTTTACTGCTGGCGCTTAATTGGGAGCGGATCTCCATTGATGAATACTCGGCAAGCTAAACGGGCCCCGAATCCCCGATATCGCCATCCGTTGTATGGAGTAGATGTAGTACTAAGTCTAGTTAGTGCCTCTGAAATTTTTTTTTCTGCCAGTCGGGAAATATCGCTTATCGACGGGGCCTCGGCACTTTGCCGTCCTGGACGATCATGGCCACCGTCATGAGGCATGGTCTTTGTCTGGAGATGAGCAGATTCATTTCGAAAGATGGGATTTCCGGATTGAGAAGAAACATGAAGCATTTAAGAGAGCAAGTCCCATATATATATCACCGCTAGTAGTAGTAGTAGTAGTGAGACTGTAGTAGTGTCAGCTTACATTTGCGCCACCAGTAAGATTCGAACTTTCAAGCCTGTAATCATGAACATCCCGGCATCTTCGTTGAACCCCATGGGATTTGGGTCCTGAGATGCTGATCTTTTTATTGTATCATTTGATCTCTGTTATCTCAGTCCAGAGGGACGAACTCAAAGTGCGGGGTAAATATTGAAGGATTTTGAATGACTTATGGTACGAGTTCCCCCAGGCTGAACGTTCTGCCTGGGGTTCTCACTTCTGCAGTCCTGGGGGTTCAATATGCGACCACCTTCCGAAATGGTGGATTACACTTGTGTATATTTATCATCTTTGGAATGGAGTTGCTCTTTGGATGATTTTTTCAGCAGGCTGAGAAGTCCTGAAAGTGGCTGAGATTGGTCATCAACATCGGGATCTGACAAGCAATGACCGATAAAAGACATACATTCTCGATAAGAGAACAAAAGAGTGATGAGGGGTTTCCACGGAGAGATTGCCGATTCAACCTGCAATGAGGGGTAGAGAGCCACTGTTATATGGCCCTATTCCCGAGGATAGAAGAAGGAGGAGGGCAAGAAACAGTAGAGTTCTATTTTAAATGATAGCAGTCGTTTGTTGCGTACTACAATACCTCCGTGGTTAATCGAAACATTTCTTCCAAGACGGATTACAACCCCAGGTATTGATCCGAATTGGTTATCGACCTTTACACATCCACCAGCATGGAATTTCCCAGCAAACAATCTACTTCCCAACCAGCAGGCGACAAAGTTTTGCATGATCTTCGGCCTGCGACTATCTTGCAACCACTCCATAACAGCATTCCCCCAGAACTGCTGCCTCGTTTTGACCCAGTCTACGTGGAATATTACAACAAGTATAATGCCGGACGACTGCATACTCACGAAGTCCCAATCGAAGAATTCCGCAAAGATCCAAACAAATACCTCATCTCATACGGCCGTGCAGCTGGTCCGGACATTTTCCGTATCACCGAGCAGAGATGCCCTGTCAAAGCGGGAGAGATAGCGGTGCGAATCTTTGAGCCTGCCCCTGTTATGGATGAACAAGGGAAGCCGAAGAAAAGAGCAGCATATGTCAACTTCCATGGGGGAGGATGGGTGTTTGGAGGGCTTGCTACCGATCATGAGTTTTGCAAGAAAATCGTGCATGGTCTGAACGGAGAATTGGTGGCCTTCGATGTTGATTATCGTCTAGCTCCTGAGAATCGGTATCCGATTCCCGTGGAGGATTGCTGGACAGCATTCAATTGGGTTAGTTAACTCCGACGGTTGCTTTATAACCGGCTTCAATGCTCAGTGATGAGTCGCACAGATTCGGTCCCAAAAAGCTGACGAGTTCAATTTGGATCCGGATCGATTCGCACTCGGCGGCACCTCTGCCGGAGGCCATCTCTCAGCCGTCATGGGTCATCTTTGTCGGGACGCGAACATCCCACTGCGCTTGCAAGTTCTGTGTGTGCCTGTCTGCGATTTGCACAGCACATTTACACCCGAAGGCGACTTTGACCGCGAGAACTGCCCGTATGAGTCATACCGAGAGATGGAGTTCACGGCAGCACTTCCTGCAGCAAGGATGGCGTACTTTCACAAGCATTTCCTGGGGGTTCCTCGACCTGCCAAGTCGGAAGATGTGCGTCATTCAATGTGGAATTTTTGGCAAGCTAATCAATGAGTTAGGACTGGAAGATTTCACCCATTTTGGCGCCAAACTTTGCACAATTGGCACCGGCATTGATCTTCACTGCTGAAATGGATCCTCTCCGCGATGAAGGAGAGGCGTATGCAGCTAAGATGAGCGCCGCTGGCTCGAGAGCCGAGCTGATTCGAGTTCCGGGTGTGCCGCATACTTTTGCCGGATTAGATGGAATTTTAGAAAGCGGGAGGATGTACAACGACAAAGTGATAGCTGCGATAAAGAAGGAACTCCTCGACGGTTGAGAATGGCCTTTTGAAATCGAAGGGTCTCCCGATGGGGAGTATCAGTTCCATCTTCCTTTGCATTGTGTGGTGCAGCAGGTTTTACGGTACAGAGAACAGAGGAACTGATGATGACTTCCGGTTGTGGAGAGGAGGAAGATCTGGAAGACGTTACCATATCGTACGAGATCAATGTACGACAATCTCAGCCAGAATCAGAGATTAACCGTAATCTTGTCATTCCAATACCGGACCGGGAGTTTTCGGCAGAGTCCAGAAAGACCGACACGCGGAAAGAGAACCTCGCGGAAGCTCATGATTCTTACTCCGGACAGTGATGCGTTAACTAAACTTATCTTTTCAATTGGCATTTTCCTCTTCTTTTTGCATCTCTTCTTTTGCTTCTCAAGGGCTTCCTGTGAGCCATTGGGTATCCAACTTTCCTTGCTAGTAGCCACCCACAAAAATAAAGCAACAGCAATTGGCCAAGATGCTCTCTTCCACCTCCTCCCGGGCCGCGGTGCGCTCGATGCCCTCGTTGACACATGCTGCTGCTGCATCCCGAGTCGCCAGCTCCAGTTCCGCCCGTCATGTCCTCGCTCTCTCCCCCGCAGCGTTCAGTAGCCGTCGCTCTGTCAGCGCAAATTGCCGACGCCTTCAGTTCCCCCGCCTTCAGTCCTTGAACACCATCTCAAGCCAGAGATCCTTCAGTACAACAGTCAGAATGGTATGATGATGTCTGTATCTGGGGCAGCTCCCGCGGCCTTGGATGTTTTATACCAGACTTCAGGCTTTTGATGAACTAAGAAACACGGCGATTGATGTCGAGGGTTGTGCTAATGAGCAATTCTCTTTCTACAGGCGTCCGAAACCCGTACAGAAAGCGATGCGTTTGGAGAAATCCAGGTAGGATTGTCGTTGAGCATGCGGTGATCTCGTCTACAGTTGCTGATTGCAATTTCATCTCATAGGTCCCAGCGGACAAGTACTGGGGTGCGCAGACCCAGCGGTAAGACCCCCATTGCGGTCGCATCGATAGCCAATATGTCAAGAAATGGACCTTCAGATGGCTGATTTGAGGATAGCTCTCTGGGTAACTTCGATATCAATCAGCCCCAGGACCGCATGCCCGCCGCTGTGGTCAAGGCCTTTGGTATTCTCAAGGGTGCTGCTGCCACCGTTAACATGAAGTATGGACTCGGTGAGCAGCGTCTACAACGAAAACGAACCTGGATACTGTGGATATTAATGGCTTCTGTCAGACCCGAAGATCGGCGAGGCCATCAAGCAGGCTGCTGCTGAGGTCGCCGAGGGCAAGCTCATGGACCACTTCCCTCTTGTCGTTTGGCAGACTGGTTCTGGCACCCAGTCCAACATGAACGCGAACGAGGTTATCTCCAACCGTGCCATTGAAATTCTCGGAGGAAAGATGGGCACCAAGAAGCCCGTCCACCCCAATGACCATGTCAACATGTCTGCTTCTTCGAACGACTCCTTCCCCACCGTGATGCACATCGCCGCTGTCATTGAGTTCGAGAACACCTTGTTGCCCGCTCTGAAGAGCCTGCGCGACGCCCTTCAGAAGAAGGTCGAGAAGTTCGAGAAGATCATCAAGATCGGCCGTACCCACTTGCAGGATGCAACTCCTCTTACCCTTGGCCAGGAATTCTCCGGTTACGTCGCGCAGCTCGACCGCAACATTGAACGTATCCAGAACACCCTTCCTCACCTCCGCTATCTTGCACAGGGTGGAACCGCCGTTGGCACTGGTCTCAACACCTTCAAGGGCTTTGATGAGGCCATTGCCGCCGAGATTACAAAGATGACTGGTACCGAGTTCAAGACTGCTCCGAACAAGTTCGAGGTCCTTGCTGCCCACGACTCCATCGTCGAGGCTTCCGGTGCCCTCAACACCCTTGCCTGCTCGCTCTTCAAGATCGCTCAGGACATCCGCTACCTTGGATCCGGTCCTCGCTGCGGTCTGGGTGAGCTGATTCTGCCAGAGAACGAGCCCGGCTCGTCCATCATGCCTGGCAAGGTCAACCCCACTCAGTGCGAGTCCCTCACCATGATCTGCTCCCAGGTCATGGGTAACCACGTCGCCGCTACCGTTGGCGGCATGAACGGCCAGTTCGAGCTCAACGTCTTCAAGCCTCTCATGATCCGCAATCTTTTGCACAGCACTCGCATCGTCTCCGACGGCATGAAGAGCTTCGAGAAGCACTTGGTCGAGGGTCTCGAGGCCAACGAGCCCAGAATCAGCTCCCTCCTTCACGAGAGGTATGCATTTTCCTCTATCACCTTCTAGGGACTATACAGACTAACGCATATGCAGTCTTATGCTCGTCACTTGCTTGAACCCTGTGATCGGTTACGATATGGCCTCGAAGGTCGCCAAGAACGCCCACAAGAAGGGCATCACCCTGAAGGAGAGTGCCATGGAGCTCAAGGCTCTGAGCGAAGAGGACTTTGACAAGTACGTTCGCCCGGAGCTCATGCTGAGCCCTAAGGAGAAGAAATAGGGGAGTTATATGATACTATAGTCGAGAGAGTAATTATATAGCATAAATACTGTATACTCAAAGAATCCAACACTGTACTACCATTTCATTTGTTTTGCGTGCGCAAGCCATTTCGTCCCTTCTAAGCTGGAGTACTCCCCGTACCGAGGATAAAAATAGTATCCTACACTAGAATTAGTCTCTCTAGTTACTATCTTGGGAGCTGTCTACAGTTCTGCATACAACAAAAAGTGGTGCGATTATTTCGACAGCACCACACTCGCTTTGGAGGAGTAGATACCGAGAAAAAAACAAACATACTGTTTCTACCTTCTTTAATTGCAGTGTCAGAATCAAATTATCTTATTTTTCTCATTGTGGCGGAGGAGTGTGTCTAAGCCTTGGGCCCAAAGGTCTTTTCACTGAAACAGCCACACCCATGGGCCGCATCGTTTCGGAGTGCCCTTGTTTATGTCTCTCCGAATTCCCCTCGATCCATTCTCTTCATCTGTTGTTGCCCTGTCAGCCAAAAAGTCTCTCCTTAGTTACTCATCGACTTCTCGTCTCAGCTCTGCCGCCATTCTCACTTGACATTTCATAGTCGTTCGTTTTAATCATTGAGCTCTGCAATTCGGCATATTCGTGTGCAGCTCAAACAGTCTATATTCTCCTTGGTCTGACCCCGCGGGCTTTCTCTGTTCGATATTGCTTGCAATCGACAAACGATCTGGCCACTCCGAGCGTCTATCATTCGCACCTCGCACCTGTCAATTGGACTCTTTATATACAACAAAACTTCAAAGCAACTTTCTTGATTGCACTATCCATTCGCGAAAATGACTAACCCAGCCGTGACAACCGACTCTACCTCTCCCCTCCTCATCCCCAAACCTATCCCAAACTCGAACTCCAACTCCTCCGAAGACACCAGCAACGACGGCCCCCTCTTCCCTGCCTCCCTCATCTCCTCTGAAGTCCTCGCCGCCCTGCCTCAAGACTACACAATCCGCCCCGTGCGCCGCTCCGACTACCACAGAGGCTACCTCGATGTGCTCCGCGTGTTGACCACCGTCGGAGATATCACGGAGGAGCAATGGAATGAGCGGTACGACTGGATGGCTGCCCGGAACGATGAGTATTACTTGCTCGTCGTGTGTGATGGAAGCGATCGGGTCGTCGGGACGGGCAGTTTGATTGTGGAGAGAAAGTTCATCCACTCCCTCGGCATGGTGGGTCATATTGAGGATATTGCGGTTGAGAAGGGCCAGCAGGGGAAGAAGTTGGGGTTGAGGATTATCCAGGCGTTGGATTATGTGGCTGCTAAGGTTGGGTGCTATAAGGTACGTAACCGTTCTTGTGGGTTTCTTTCTTCTTTTGCTTCTTTTCTGCAAGCGTGCTAATGGTTTATTCTTGTATAGAGCATTCTCGACTGTTCGGAAATGAACGAGGGCTTCTATGTCAAGTGTGGGTTTAAGCGTGCTGGTTTGGAGATGGCGCATTACTATTGAGACCAGCAGCCTTCTAATGTTGTATGCGCTGGCTGCGGGTGGTTTTTCTTCCTGTTGCTATTCTTCTGGCGTTCATAGTAGACATTCGGGTATCAGTCTGGATTTCGTTTTCTGCGGCAATCTTCATAAAAGGTTCACTTATTGATGGGTAAGACAGATAGATAAAGAAAAATTAGAGATTCACTTGGATTCACAGGTGTGTCTATGGGAATATGTACCTCTCTTCACTCAGCCAGAAGAGAAAGGGTCTTTTGCTATGTTTGGAACTCTGAGCAACACTCTGTAAACTGGAGGTCTACGTTGGAACCGAGTGTGGACGTCATGAGGACTCAATCTAAATTTCTGCCTCCACTATACCTCATTCCAGCTTTGGGAGTTACAATGACTATATGATAAGCTTATCAAGGATTGCGCAAGGAGAGCGATCGGATAATGTCGACTTAGGCATTGTACGGAGGCACAGCAGACACTGCCAGCGGGCGATTCCGGTGTAGTAGATCCGACAATTGAACTGGACAGATGACGCTCGAGCCGACTTGGAGACAATAAGTCCTTGAACCACCTGCACTAATCTACAGACCAGACCGACGAACGAGTGTAATGAGGTTGAGATCAAGGCCATCATTATCACATTGATTTTTGTTTCCCTGGTAGTAGAACGGCGCGCAAAAATGACAAGCCTATCTGAAGAGCCGAGCGTGATGTATTTCCATCATCATCCGCAAGAACCCAATCGCTTATACGCCGAGAGTATTTCTCATTGAGAGATATTGTGCGGAAAACACAATTCATTCCAGCTCCGAAATGCAATCACACAAGAGTTTCTCCATCCTTCTCCCAGCCCAAGCCAAACCGCTCAAATTCCGCTTGCTTTTTAACGAGACTTGGCGGCAACCTTGGGGGCAGAACCCTTAACACCCTGCTTGCTCTGGATGCGCTGAGCAGTGCCCTTGGCGGCGTTGGCGGCGTTCTTGGCCTTTTCGGCCTTCTTGCGGCTCTCGGAAGCTGCCTTCTTCTCCTTGGCCTCCTTGATGGCCTGCTGGCGGGCGGCGGCACGAGCCTCGGGGCGCATGCTGCGGCGCTCCCTGATCACATCAAGGGAGGCACCGACGATGGCACGCTGGTGCTTGACAACACGGCGGGTACGCTTCTTGGCGACTTCCTGTGAAACGCAGAAAATATTCCGTCAGCATACGTCCTCAGAGCGGTCGCTTTGCCCAATTCCGGTCCGTGATATTCCCAGCTCTTGTATCAATCATATGTATGTCGATTCGAGTAGATGTTCATCTTTCCCATTTGTCCTGCATCTTGTTTGATTGAGCTCCCCCCTAGTCCCTCCATTCCCCCAACATCTGAAACGACCGAATTCCCGAACGCAAAAGCAAAGGATTGGTGTGACTAACTTCAGAGATACCCTTCTTGTGCTGACGGCGATAGAGGACAGTCCAGGCTATCCGGCGAGGGTTCTTGCGCTGGAGGAAGAGGGATTCGGACTTTCCATTCTGGAAGCGGAAGATCTTGCTGTCGCCACGGACGTACAGCTTACCCTATAAGCCCCAAAATTAAAATGTTAACGGACAGATTCATGCGCAAAGTTTTGTGGTTTTTCGACGTCTTTCTTGGTTGTGTCGGTTTCGGATTTTCCAAGTATTCGGGATCGTCGTGTTTGGGATCATGCAAGACGGTCAAGGCAACGCACCTTTCCAGGGTAGATCTTCTGACCGCTGAAAGTATCGTCGTAGGTACGCATCTTGAATGCTGGAGATGCGCAGCCGGTCGAGACGAGGTGTTGTCGGTTGGCGTTGGGTGGTGAAGTCGAATCGAATCCGCGGCGAGCTGGTCCTGGATGACTGACGGAATTGTGGTGCGAAATGCGGAGCCTCGCTAAAGTGCGCCACGTGACCGCGCCTGCCCTTTCCCCGAGATCCCTTCAACGCCTGCCTTCTTTGCTTGTGGACGACGAATACGATGAATTGATGGTAATGGCAGTAATGCGCTGTCAGCCAAGTACAAACAGTTGATTCTCATGTATTTATTCCATCTCAATCTGGATACATTGAAGAAGAAGACAAATTTGATGTTGCGACGTTATTCACCGTATCTTGAAGCATTCTTTTAATCCGACACCCAGTTCCACACAAGCAACGAAAGAGATTGCAGTCATTCAATCGTGAAACCCCAGTCCTTGAAATAGAGATGATGTTCTTGCACTCTGAATATTCGTTCGATTCTTCGTTCGTTCTTCGTCCTACTGGGACTTACTCATCTTGACGATTTTTCTCATGCCACTGACAGAGGTCCTCGGGGTTCGGCTTGCAGGCCTTTAACGCTGCATCAGTATCAAGGATGGTCTTGAATTGAACCAAATCCCTCGTTTGGGATAATCAAGACTTACCTTGCATTGAACATCCTTGCAATAGGGGCAGGTGCCACAGCAGTCGGAACACACATACCGACCGCAGCCACCACCAACAGAGCACATCGAAAACTTGCAAGGCTCACGCGCTGATATGCCCAGGTTCTCGATCGTTTCGATCACTTTGCGCGCCTGGGTTGCTGCGCTGTTTTCCGGTTGCAGGTGGTGGATGACTTCCCGAGCGGTCTGGTAGATGCAGCAAGCGTTGCCACACTCAGGGCAATCGCCCATGCAAATCACACATCTTAGACTTTTGACTTTCCAGTTTCTGGCGTCGAGCTGCATTTTCGGCCCTTCGGAACTATTTCCTGGGTCCAGAGGGTAGTTGGTGCCCGCGATGCGACGGACGTACTCGATCTATTGCTGGTGTCAATTCGATTTCTTCTTCCACTTCTAAATGACGAAAGTCTTTAGTTTACCTTTTGGAGCATTTTTTCATTCGCGTAACGAGCGACGATGTCACTGCCGGTGCCTGGACAGAATCAGTGCATGCCTGCGAGGCTAGAGCGTTGAGAATGAACATGAGGCTTGCTTACTGGTTCTTTTGTCGTCTTTAAACAGATCCTGCGGCAAAGACGCGCGTTTACCTTTCAAGTGCTTAAAGCCCCTGCTCCAGGAACGGTTGCTAGTGTTGCTGCCGGGCGTGGCAGCCATGGGACCAGAGATGGGCGTTCTTCCGTCCTCCGCAACGCTGCTTCTATCGATCAAGTCAGTCAAGCTCAATATCAACGCCGCCGTCTGCAGTCGCTATTGTCACTGGTGATGATAGGAATGGCGAGACTCGAACCCATCTAAAAGCAGCTTACGGAGACCCAATTTGCTCTTGTAGCGCGGAGTCTTTCTGGTTTTTTCTTTCGAGTCGATGGATTTTTCACGAGAGATCGACTTCTCCAATGCGGTTGCAATGTTGTTTTGGGAAGAGTGAAGTGCTTCATTCGTCAGTGGATATCCTGGATACGATTCCGTGTCGAGAAACGGAGGGACGAAATAGGGCATCATGTCTGTTGCACGTAAAGCGTCAGCTCACCGCGTACTGAGAACGACAACGACACGCCTAATGTAAAAACTCAACGCATCCGAGATCCACTTACTGGTACCTGCCGCGAAAATCCTGGGTGTCTTAGGAGACTTGATAACCTCTGCCTTTCGCTTTTGCTCTTTGTTGGCCTTGCTAGTCGTTGTTCCCTCTTTAGCATTCACCGATCCTGAACCATTGAGACTTGCACCTTCGGAACCCATGACGGCGGATAGAGAATGAACAGAGCCTTCAGAGAACTTTCTGGAGAATTGCTGGGGTCTGAAGGGGGGACTTTGAGTCAACTCGTGTTTAGCGGGCTCGAACTCCACGATAGAGCTCTTTTTGAAGGACACGCGCTTCTGGCCGGGCATACCCATGCCTTCTTGCATACTGACTTGGTTTTCCGGAAGGTAGGTACGTTTTCCGGCATGCGCGTGGACGTCCTCTTCTCCGACGAGTTGCTTCATGTTGATGCACTCATTCATAGCAGAATGGTCCTCAAAGTATTTGCGTCCATATGTGGGTGTATACATTTCATATCCCATCTTGAGCTCTTGCTCTGCAAACACGCCACCATGGATTCCAGCGTGATCTTCCACATATCTAAAACACTCGAGCATCGGCGAATTCTGTTTATCAGACATATGGAGCAACTCATCAGTGTCATAGCTTTCTTCTTCGGAGACGCAGTCCAACCCTTGAGTGGTTGTGTTTTGGATGCAGACACGCTCAGGACTCGTGCTCGCCTGCATGCTGGACTCCGTTTTTGGAAAAGCAACATGTTCGCGAGTCTGTGACTCGATGTCGGGGTGCTGGCTAACCGGTTCATCAGAAGTCATGTAGTCACGAATGGTAAATTCTTTTTCGGAAGAAGGTTGATGTTCATCTTCAGAAGCCTCAATGCCGTGTTCCTCGTCGAAAAGTCTCGCATCATCCAAGTCCTCGTGAACGCTCAGCTTGCCTTCCGAAGAAGAGGAGTCGAGATTCTGAGAGTTGGCATTTGCGTCCTCGTTGACGTCGATGTCATCGTCTTTGTCGGTGTCTTCTTTTTGTTCAGATGCTCCCGCTAGCTTCGATGTCTTGAACGCGTAGGAAAAATCGAAGTTGATATCTGGGCTATCACTGATGTTGAAAGCTTTGTCCAGAGTTTTGGTGAGGTCTTTCAGAGAGTCATCGATCTTTGCATCACCAGCCAAAGAAGATCGGTGTTTGTCTGAGAGATGTGCATTGCCACTTGATGATTGGACTGATTCTGGGCTTAGTGCATGCGCATCATCCTTTGCGGGGACAGCGGGCCTGTCTGGGATGGCAGGGAGCGGCTTGCGCATAGCATCATCCTCATGCATCTCTGGGCTGAAGATCATAGATGGACTTCTCCGCATCTTTCTAATGCTGAGTGGTGGCCAACCTTGCTCAGCATCAGACTGGTCACCCATGATTGCTCGAACTGATTGTATTGTGGATGTCTGAAGGTGTGATTGACTTGTGATGTTAACTGTCCAGCAAATTGTCAGCAGGTTTCAAGACAGGCATGAGAGTCCAGAGCTCCCACTGAAGAAGATAAAGAAGACTCTGCTTCTTTAATGACACAAGCAAAGCTTAAGACCAGAAAACTGAAGAATGAGAAAATCGCACCTTCTAGAGGTTGAGTTGCAGAGCATGAAAGAAAGTGTTGAGAAGGGTTATCGACAAGAGTTGTTTTGTGTGTCTCATCTCTTGTGGGTGTCCTCAGCTGTCTTCACTAAATGTTCTGAGCATCACTTAGTGAAGGGACTGATTGATAGTGGAGCACTCTGTCCTGTCCCAGACTCTCGGGCATACCCAGGTAAACATCATTCATGTCAACAAAGGTTCACACACGAGTTACTAGGAAGAACCCGAGGCAAGCAGCACCTCATAGAGATCCATAGAAACAATGAGAAGGAGACTTGGATGTACTCCTCAGTCTGAAGCTTTTCCTTCTCCCTATATCCTGGGGCTTTGACTCGAATCCTGACTGCGACGAACAGTCTATACAAAGAGCACTGCTACCTGTCGTCCATCTCTCGGCTGCGTTCCCTATAGCAATACATTTCTACGAGGATTCCTATTCTTCTAGCTGTATTAACCAATATCTGTACATGATTGACAGTCTGCACAAGTGAAAGTGGCTGCTGATTCTTGCGAAGACGAAGATGAAAGAGTAGTAAGTATATACGTATCCAGATTTTGTAGGGCCTCATTTAATACATTGACCTGGCCAGCTTCGATATACTTGCCGATGCACTGTTTTTTGTCCTCCAGCAATTAGAGCTAAATACATACATGCACTCTACATATTGTGTGAGAGCAATATAATCCTCTATCCCCTATCAATTTCTGGTACGAGATGAGTGAACAGAGGCTGGTTTACAGGCAATATACTGCTTCTTGCCTTCGCGAATTGCGATCAAGTACATAGGCCGACTGCATGTTATTCCAACGCTATGTAATCCATCTAGACTGACCACCCGCCCGCTCTCAAACTATTCGATGCAGGTGGTCTTCACGATGTGACCTAATAAGTAGGCCATTGTTCGACCGAATACAGATCCCGGAGAAGTAACTGAAATTGAAGCTCTTTTTCCGATTTGTATTTTGTAGATACTAGCTATACGGATGTCTCTTTAATAATAGTTTCGGAATCCTCGGATAACATGCCATGCGTCCCCGTGTAGCAATCAATGCTGGGAAGATATAGCCGTAGTCCTTGGCACGTACAATACAATGTTATGCAATCTTTTATATTTCTCTCTTTCAAGTCTTTCTTCGTGGTCACATCATCACATGGCTTTCTTCATTTGTCTCATCATGAACAATGTCGCATTGATTGAGATTCGCACATTTTTTTAAGTCATAGCATGCGTTCTGGTCCATTCCTTCGCCGTCTGTATCGCAGCCGGCTCATCCTCCTTCCAGCGCTGAGCAACGTCGTTCGCAAGAGGGTCGTCCGGGTTAGGTGCGCCTAGCAGAGCCTGAATCGAGAGCAGGATTGTGCGGATTTGGAGAGCAGGAGACCAGTTGTCTTGAGAAGACGTTAGTACGTGATGAATTAGGAAGATGAGACTGATACGCCTGTTCTTATTTAGAAACGAAACAAGCTACGTACTCTTCAACACATCCAGGCAAATTCTTCCGAGACGGTCAATGTTGGGATGGTAGATCTTAGTCAAGAAACGGATCTTGGGAGGAGTCATGGGATAATCCTCTGGTAGGAACAACTCCAGCCTGAAAATTCCACCTGTATCCACGAGCGTGAGCGAACTTGGACATGGGAAGATGACCTTTTGCCGTGAATCTCCTACCTTCATATGGAGATTGTGCAGGCCCATGGATGGAAACGTCAAAATACCGCAGGTTATCTTCGTGGGGCACAGCATTGATACCAGGGACTCTGGTGATGAGAATTTGTCGGTCAGCGTATACAAACTCCGGGGAAAGTCGTTAATATCCCTCTGAATCATTAACAGGCACTTACGGCTCCGCCATAAGGCGTTCAGTCTCCTTGATTATTCTCTTTGGCAAGGCCATTTTGAGTCGATATGGGAGAGATGAATGTCAACCACGCAATCGCGTGCTGAATTCAAAAGTGGGGCCGTATGAATCTTTCTCCTCGAATTGCAAATTGTGCTTGATCTGGTGCGTCCCTGGAGTAGTAGACTGCGAAAAGAGGATAGTGAAGGGAGGTAGGAAAGTCTCTCGCCAACAGGTCGAGCCTTCACCCAGAAGACGGCGGGGTTGCGATTGTTGAAGTGGAAGACATTACGCCGCAGATAGTTGGAGAGATGTCAATCGACGTAACCTTGGTCAAAATCGTATTGTAGAAACCGCCAGAATATGAGGGAGGGACAGCAAAATTACGTAAGTGGTACAGTACAGCGCATGTGGTTCTTATTGTCAGCCGATGCTTATCGATGAGAGTGTGGCTCGGGCAGGCCAAAAGTACACTATGTGCAACTTCTATCTCCTAAGGTCGTGCTCCACAGGACAAACCAAGTGATGCGGAGAGTCTCTAGGGAGATATCTTGAGTTCTTCTCAAGCTTCATTTCACATCGAAGTATGTCCTATTGTATATGAACGACAACTGATGGTGGCATGGACTCTGACTCTTCTATCTATAGTGATTTCCAGCAAGTGCATGAAATACAATCGACCAAGAACTCGGCCTCCAGCACCCAGTGAATACCGATAGCGTGCGATGCAGTAGCTATCCTCCTTGCAGTCCATTCGGCGCATATTTTGAATTCGTTGAAGAGGAGATTACGAGACCAACGAAATGGGAGCCGTGAGCGAGGCGGTGCATCACTGTCCCTATACTAGCTGTACAGTTCCTTGAAGGGTTCAGCAACTTTTCAATAAATCTTTGGGCAGTTGTTGCGATAAAAGGACCAGATGAAATACGGATCATGAATTGAGTGTTCCATACAAAATGTCGCCTCCCATGGAGCCCAGGCCGCTGACGTCGGCTTTCGAAAGTCCGACTTTTGGGGAGGATAGCTCTTTTCATGTGGAGCAGCCCGTTGGTTCCATGTCAATATCGCCGTGTGGTCGAGATGTCGTTCTTGCTTCCAAGGAGGGTCTCCATATTATCGACCTGGACTCACCCTATTCGCCGCCTCGATACCTCCCCCACCATACGCCCTGGGAAGTCGCAGATGTTCAATGGTCGCCATTCGCCGCACGCGATTACTGGGTTGTCAGTACCTCGAATCAGAAAGCCTTAGTGTGGAATTTGGCCATGAAGACCTGGCAGAACTCCATCGAGTATGTGTTGCATGCGCACTCTCGAGCTATCACGGATATCAATTTCTCTGCGCATCATCCCGACGTGCTCGCGACCTGCGCCGTGGACAGTTTCGTCCACTGTTGGGATTTGCGAATACCAGCACGACCGGTCATTTCATTCTCAGACTGGTTCGCTGGCGCCACTCAAGTCAAGTGGAATCGACAGGACCCTCATGTGATTGCGAGCTCGCATGATAGGTTTCTCCGGATCTGGGATGATAGAATGGGTGCGTATCCGATAAGGTCCATTGAGGCTCACAGTACCAAGATTTACGGCGTCGACTGGAACAGAGTCCGGCGTGGTGCCCTGGTAACATGCTCGCTTGACAAGACAATCAAATTTTGGGACTACACTGCTGAAAGTGATGTTCCAGAGAAGCTAATAACAACCCCATTTCCGGTTTGGCGTGCGAGGAACACCCCATTCGGATGGGGTGTCTTGGCGATGCCGCAGAGAGGCAATAGCGATCTTCATCTATATAGTCGAAGAGCGGGAGAAGGATCAAATCCTG
Source organism: Evansstolkia leycettana (assembly GCA_000787455.1). Taxonomy (NCBI): domain Eukaryota; kingdom Fungi; phylum Ascomycota; class Eurotiomycetes; order Eurotiales; family Aspergillaceae; genus Evansstolkia; species Evansstolkia leycettana. Next base: position 46,247 of record JSYV01000956.1, on the reverse strand, counting down.
ATGGGAACTTGCCCTTGGTGCATAGCTTCCCGGGCCACAAGGGCCAAGTGAAAGAATTCCTTTGGAGACCGCGCGGCGGAGTCATCGATGGAATCGATCATAGAGAGTTTCAGCTCGTTTCATGGGGAACAGACAGAGAGCTTCGATTACACCGCGTGGATCCTGATATTCTCAAGGGAGTCGGCTACGAGAAAGGGAAATCGTTCATTTCCACTTTGAATATTACTCGTAAAGGTGCCGTCTACAAAACATTTCGCGATGAGAACTCTGAGCCAGACGTCGACGAGGCGGTGTCTCCTATGTCGCCTGGTCTGCATGCTCCAAATCCCGGCTTGTCTGGGGGAATCAAGGGCATGAACACCATATCAATGCCCTACGCTCGGGCCTGGACTCAAGGTGGCAACGTCGACTCGAGAGTTGGAATGCAGGGCAGGTCAAGACTCAGAGCCGACACTAACCCCATTACTTGGATGCGAGGTGTAAAGATATCCGGGTGGGATGTCGAGACATTAGGGGATGAAATCACGCACGTTGGCGAAAAGTTCAAGAAGGTCGCGTTTGAGTCAGTCGATGTTAGACAACGGAAGGCAACAATCTCTCTCCACGGACCATGGGGTGCAGAAGGCACCCCACTGTTCCTAAAAGTTGACATCAAATTTCCTCCGGACTATCCCAGGACGTCCGTGCCGACGTTCAGCATCCAGAAGACGGCTGCTGTTCCTGATCAGTTCTCCACGAAGATAATCTCCGATCTCCGAAAAATTGCAGAAACATATCTTACACGCAAGCGAAGCTGCCTTGAAGGAGTTGTACGCTATCTACTGGGAGAAAGCAGCCTCGAAGAGAGCATCGCCTGGATACAGAATGAAACCGCCGAAACGATCAAGTCCCCCATAAACGGCGTTCTAGCGGGCGATGAATCAAGCGACGAGGATGAGGTAGGCCTGTCTCGAAGCCAGGAACTGGGCATGAGCTCTGAATTACTTCGGCCGGTCAACGCCAACGTCATGGTCCCGCTTGCAAAAGCTTGTGGTGCACTTTGGGCCCCCAACGGCCGACTGGTATGCTTCTTTCCACCCAAGAAAGATAAAGCGGCGGCTGTTCTGGACTCTTTGGGTTTCAATGACATGGCCAGGCTATCAAGAGGCGACAAAGTCTTTGAGGGATTCGGTCGCCTGCAAACAAGTTCGCCAGGTCCACGGATCACAGGAACAATGGAGAGCACTGATGATGGAGCGTCTGATTATTCGGACGATTCATACGCGGAGTCATCGAGTTCCTCAGGCTCTTCTGATATCTTGTCGGGGTTGCAAACCCGCTTTCCAGCGCCTCAAACATGGAGAAGTGCTGGCAGTCTAGGCTTCAATCGACCGCGATCTACAGATAATTCCCAGAGATCGACCGTCGGTGCCATTACTGTCAAGTCTTCGGAGACGCCCCAGAATATAGTATCAATTCATGATCTCAGTGATCTCCTGCCAGTGAAGCGAGAATTGGCGAGCAAATATCGTATTTGTGGTAACGCCGCGGACGTTTGTGCTCATAACGCTGCAGTGGCCCTTGACGCCGGACACCACGATTTAGCTCAAGTCTGGAGCCTGATCAAAATGATCTTTCACAATGAGGTGACTGCCGTGACGGTGCCTGGTTCGGAGACTTTTGAGCGACGTGGAAGTGGCCGCATACAGAGAAAGGACAGCGCCGTAGACCTGTGGTACGATGTTAAGAATGAGAACCAACACCAAGGATTTGCGGCAAAGGGCTCTATCCAATGGGGTGACCATCCTTTCGGCAGCCGCTGGCTTGTTCCCGCTCTTTTCGAATATTTCGAACGAATTGGCGACATCCAAATGGTCGCAATGCTTTCCTGCGTTTTCTTTGAGGCTGATATGGTAGGGGGCACCTTGCGCAAGGGTCAACGGCAGGAGAGGTCGGCGTCCAAACGGATGGAACAGCCGCCCTTTTCCTTGGACTTCCACTCTGGTCATTCAACCGCTCAAAGTAAGTCGCAGATGGCGACCCCTCTCGGATCGACTCCGAAGGAGATCCATCCTACGTCGATCACTTACAGCTCCGGACGTTCCTCCTCTGAGCAATTGCGTGTTGATTCAACATCATCGTACTCGACGGGTACAACGCCTCCTTTTGTGTCTCGTCTCACTGGTGGTATTCCTGCAGGCCGAAAGCCTCAAAGTCACAATGTTTCGATAGCTACCTCTCCCGACCAACATTCCCAGCCAAAAAGCGGCTCAGGGTTTGGCTCAGTTCTTGCATCGTCTCTCTCTCGGTCTTTCACATTTGGCCCTTCATCCACTTCCCCGCCAACGACCCAGCTGAGTAAGAAGAAGCAAACTCCAGCAGGTAGTCCAAATACTACGGCTGGACTTCCTGGATGGGCCGCGAGTGGCATTGCTGCTAAGCCCGCGACTGCAGTTCCCGACCATCTCACGACTTCCGCTGCGCAGTCTGCACTCGCTTCACAAACTCACTCAGACACCGAAAGTGAACGGCCTCAACAAACTACAAAAGGTGCTGTACGAATGAAAGTGACTTTGAAGAATCAAGATTCCTTCGACAATGGCGGACACGTCTACCATCCCTTCCTTGATCCTAAGAGAGAAGGACTCTACAGGGCATATCGTACAGCATATGCACACTTCTTATCGATCTGGGGCTTGTGGGTGCAACAAAGTGAAATCTTAAAAGTCGGTAACGCCGCTGATAGATCTGGCGAAACATATGTTGCCCAGTGGAACCGACGCAGCTCCCGAGCTTCATTTTCGGTCTCATCGTCTGGATGCAGAGAGTCGCAGAAAACAATGGTTGATTCAGACAGTCAAGCTCTCGGAATTCAACGACACTGTTCCAGCTGCGGCAGCCCTCTTCGACTGTCCATTTTTGCAGCCTCTGTTGCTGTAGAGCAAACATCGAAGCGACAAATCAGGGCAAATGCCACAGAACCAGTCACCTGTCCCAATTGCAAAGCAGGGCATGCACAACCCATCACACTCCCCTGCGTGATCTGTGGCGAGGTGGTAGATGGAATGCTCATCCCATGTCTCAGTTGCGGACACGTCACCTGTATCGACTGCCATCGGATATGGTTCTCAAAGAACCCCGAAACTCCCCGAGACGAGAACGGTGGTACCGCGCACGACGTCCACGCTGAAGAGGATGCCCATCAGTATCATTGTCCTACTGGATGTGGCTGCATTTGCTCGGAACCTGTCGTCGTAGATGTTCCCATGCCGGCCTGGAATCCTACATCTCCTGAAACGCAAGACGTAGTCGACCATAATCATCGCCATCGTCAAGATCATCATACCCGCAATCGTAATGACCATCAGCAGCAGCAGCAGCACCACCACCACCACCACCAACAACATAAACCCAGATTCCGTCGTGTTGCCGCTGAAGTTGGTCTCATTGATGCATCGTCCGCCACCGGTCAGAACGAGGATAACCTTAAAATGTGGCAGGCATCTCCATTTGCATCTCTTGCAAGAGGTCTTGGGGGCGGGTTGAGCCGAGATCTGCGGCAGAAGGATGATAGGAAGAGGTCATCTAGAACAGCCAGTGCGGGTGCCAACAGGAAGACACCTTTGAGTCAGGTTGAAACAAGGTGATGACTTCAATTCTCAATCATGATTCATTGGAGTTTGGACAGACTCTTTTAAATAGTAGTGGCAATGAGCCCAGGTTTTACTACTACATTGGTGATTTTCTATGAATGTGGTTTGTTTGGGAAGTTGCATAAGTTGTGCGAATGACTTGATACCCATTGATTCTCTATAGATACCTATACTCATATGTCAAGTCTTCTTGGTTTAGCTCAAGTGCCTGCTGTGTTTATCAGATAAAGAAGATCATCTATGGAATTTCCTGAGCACAATTCCTACGTTGCTATCGTCTAAACATAGCTGTTGTGGAAATATAGATCCAGTTGATACTAGGAAAACAAGATACTCGCAAGCGATATACGTATAGATTGCATCCTACGAGACCCAAAGAATTGATTGAATTGATTTGATAGATAGCACATGCTTATTATTTGTCTCTCAAGTGTTTACCCTGATTGTACAGAGTACAAATTTATATGTATACAGCACGTGATCTGTTTGTAGTGCCGAGGATCCGTTTTCTAAACCCCAGTTGCTCTTCGTCCCAACCTGGCGTGAATTGCGATGTGATTACGATGCTAGTTTCTAGGAGATTGTTGCAGTTTCAGCTGCGGCATGTTGCGGCCCAGTTTCCTCCCTCGAAACCGCAGCTGCCTTGTTTGAGATATTCCAGCACGACCGCCCACGCGAACACCACGAGCCAGGCGACGGCCAGATGGGGGAGACGGATAGTCTATGCAGCCATATTTGGAGCTTTGGGCCTCGGTCTTGGGAACTGGATGGACAAGAAGATCTCAGCGCCACCGATTCCAGGATCAGAAGAAGATGCGCAAAAGCTGAACTTCATCAATCGCGCCTTTGATGCGGGCCTGCCCATCGTGAAGGACCTTCGAGACGATCCAGACTACGTCGAGTCCAATGTGTACGAGTATTATACGGAAGAGGAAAAATTGCATAAGTTTGCATCTGGTCCGTTGAGGGGGAGCAGAGGGCTGGCGCTGCAGGTTGGTTCACTTCCCCCCTGATTTTATGTTACGCAGGCTGGCCGCTGGACGAGCTTCACCATCTGTCAGTTTTCTGCAATTTGGCGAAACCTACATATCTACGGGCCTCGGAAGTTCAATGCTGATTGACATGTCTCTTGTATAGAAAGTCTTCTGGAATGAGAAAGAGAAGAAAACCGTCAGCGTCGTTTTCCTCGGCTCTGGTCTCGAAGGATGGCCGACCATTGTCCATGGCGGCGCGCTTGCCACAGTGCTTGACGAGCACTTGGGACGAGTAGCGATCCGCAATTTCCCTGCGCGCACCGGTGTCACCGCGAACCTGGATATCAATTATCGCGCGCCTGTTTATTCCGACAACTTTTACACCGTGCATACGGCCTTGGATAAGGAGCGGAGCACAGACCGAAAGGCGTACGTGTGGAGCGAAATGCGCGATCTTACTGGTAAAGTCTGCGTCGAAGCGACTGGGTTGTTCGTCGTCCCGAAGAAGTTGAAACTCCCGAGCCTTGGAGATAGATATTGAGTATCGGGATGGATAGGAACCTACCAAGCACCCTCATCTCCAGCAGGACGCTATCCCAGCCGCGTTCTTGTGTCGAACCGAGTGAGGGCCAGCTATTCGAGCAGTGAGCAAGACAGACAACAACAATTCGAGGCTGACATTACGGGGGGGTTTTTAACCTCGGTGCAAAGAACTCGATTCTCTCTGCGGTTGGTCGATCTGCTACGGTGAATGAAAGGCGGGGGGTTTGTCCTACGCCACTTGGAAAGGAATCCTCAGCAAATCATCCGTCCAGCAGATAAACGAGTTAAATTGGGGTTAGAACAAAGCGTCGCCATCGGTCTAGAGAAGGACTACATAACTCGAGACCGCTCTATCAGACTATCAGTAGAGACAAGGTTTTCCGTATCTGGACTGTTCGATTCCCATGATCATGATCCTGTAGAGTGGATTAGGAAGACGTTTCCCTGAATTATCGTTGAAGAAGGCACAAGAGAATTTTCAGAGCCTAGACCGGCACAGGCCCAAGGCCGTTACGGAGTACTACTCCAGAGAATTGGACAGATCGCGGAAATGAGACCGCATGTACCCCAGCAGTGGAGACCTTGGATGCAAATCTTATTGTCATTATTGTCAGGGATGCGATTGTTGGATCCGTTAGCACCAACCAGGGAATAATAACGGCAATACTGTAACAAGGATTGTCGCCTCATGAATCATCGACCATCAATCTACGATCAATCATTGGTTCAGAACATCAAAATCGTCCCCATCCGGGCAATCCCCAGACTGGTGGATTTGGATCTTTCTCTGTCTCTCTCCACAATCCAACCCCACGTTTTGGGATGGAGCGAGTGCACTGTCTCCGCCCCCGGTTTTTCCTTTCTCGAACCCAAGCGATCCTCTGGAAGGATCCAACTCTAAAGCATCAATGGACTATCTGATCCACTGAAGACGCCGTTGCCCGTGGTATTTCGTCTGCCTCCTGTCGGCCCAACCTACTATTTGCGTCGTTTGCAGCGGGGTTGAGCTTCGATTAGTGCAGAGTTTGCTGGTTACATCGACCCTGCTGGACATCGATATCCGTCAAAATACCTCGGTTCCGTCTTAGATAGGCAGTAGCGCCGATCGACCAAGAGTAGATCGCGTGGCCATGACCTGTCGCATGGCAAGTTCTGATCGCTGTCATTGTGTCGATTGTGCGGAGGCTTGCACTCTCAACGCGTCTCCAAACTCAATGTTATCCATGATCTTACATCAATACGACAGGTAGAATGGGAGAGGGGAAAAACAAGACAATGGTGACACAAGCTATTCCCTGTTATTTTATGTTGGCTTACTGCCCCTCGAGAAATCTCCTACAATGTCGCGCAGTATTCCTGGACATCTATGGATTTCTGGTGGATTGACTGACCTGTTTCATTGATTCTACTTGCCCCTCAGGCGACCTTTGTCGATCCGCATTTCTCGCCAGTGGGAAAGCATCCCTTTTAGCCATCGATACTCCTCGAATTTTCTCCTGTCAACATCATCTCCAAATAGGTGCACTGTACTGCCGTCATGGAGCAAACAACGGATCATTCCAGTCAGTTGTCTCAAGCTGATGAGAAAGCCCCCGTTCGCGCGGTTGAAGAGGGCCTCAAGCCACATCATAGCCATCAGGAGGTTTTGGGATTGAGAACTTATGGCGACGATGAGGACCACGATCATGAACCTCCGGTACGAGATCATCGTCTGCTGATGGGCATGACAGCCGGTCAATAGACCGAGCTTCATTAACCTATTCATAGATGACCTTTCGCCGCTTTATGGGCTTCACTGCTATGGCTTTCCTGTGGACTGGTAGTCAAATTCCTGTCTACCTATTCGGTAAGCCTGCACGCCTCTCTATGCTGATATACTACATTCTAATTGTGTCTACTAGGTGGTATTCCTCCGTACATCTACGGAAGCATCGGAGGCGCCGATAGATGGATTTGGTTTGTAGGTGCTTCGCCGTGTCTCGATAACACTTACCCAGTCGGCCTGACGGATTCCTACCAATAGGTTCTTGCAAACCTGCTTGCCCTTGCAGGTGTCTGTCCGTTCGTTGGCTCCTTGTCGGATCTCATCGGTCGTCGCTATGTCGCTCTCATTGGAGCGTCTCTCATCTGCCTGGGCATCATTGTTAGCAGCACGGCGCATAACATGAACGTCTTCATTGGTATAACTGAACCCTGTTCTGTTGCACGAGTAGAAAGTCCACGCTAATCGAGAATCAGGTGGCATGGCTATTGCCGGGGCTGGTGCTGGCATCAACGAACTGACAGCGCTCGCTGCGACGTCAGAAATGGCGCCCACGAGCAAGCGTGGGAAATACGTCGCGGTGCTCATCTTCACCATCATTCCTTTCTGTCCATCTGTCTTGTGGGCGCAGCTTATCGCATACCACAGCAACTGGCGTTACGTCGGAGCCTTCTGCGGCGCTTGGAATGGATTTGGCTTGCTGGCAACCGCTTTCTTCTATTTCCCGCCTCCTCGAGTCAACTCCATAGGTCTGAGCAGAGCGGAGATCATCAGGCGTATCGACTTTGTTGGAGGCTTTCTAAGCATTTCTGGCATGATCCTGTTCATGGCGGGCATGCAGTGGGGAGGTTATATGGTGCGCCGGACCCATCGTGGCAGTTAACTCTTCAGGACAGCTCAAAGATACTGATTTCATGCATTAGTACGCCTGGACCACCGCTCATGTCCTTGTTCCACTCATCCTCGGCGGTGTTCTCTTGATCGCGTTCGGTTTCTGGGAAATTTATGGTGCCAAATATCCCATCTTCCCGTCACGCTTGAAGCAGGAGCCTCGCACTTTGGGATTGACGCTTGTCATCACCTTCATTTCTGGTGCCAACTTCTTCTCCGTGATCATGTTCTGGCCCACCGAGTCGTTCAATGTGTACGACCATGACCCTGTTGGTGTCGGTGTTCGCAGTTTGCCCATTGGCTTAAGTATTTTGGGCGGCGCTTGTATCGTGCTATGGCTCTTGAGTGTGCTAAGAGGCCATAACAAGGAATTGCTTATTGTCAGCAGCGTCCTCATGACTGCAGGTACGTCCTTTTAAAAGGAGACTTCTGAACTGTTCTCCAAATTTGTTTCTCTTCGAAGAGTGGGGGCTGACTTCTACACCACAAACAGGCTGCGGAGCAATGGCAATTGCACGTACTGATAACCTCCACCAGCTCTGGGGTATCCTGGTCGTTGCCGGCCTCGGTATTGGAGGCATCGTCGTTCCGGCGTCCATCATTACTACTATCATCTGTCCCGATGTAAGTTCTGATGGTATCATCAAGCACTTGACCATATTATCCGCCAATGAACTCAGTCCATGAACCATCTACCTCCTAAGAAGAAGAGGCACAGGCTGACTATGAATCCTATCCACAGGATCTGATCGCCACCATCTCCGCCCTCACACTCTCCATCCGCGTCGTCGGTGGCAGCATCGGCTACTGCATCTACTACAACATCTTCATTTCCAAATTCATCCCCAACGCCGAGTACTACATCGGCGGCGTCATGTCCATGGAGCTGAACATCACAAACGTTACATACATTACCGACGCCATCCAATTGACGGGTGCTTCGCTTTTAACGGAATTGAAGCAGATTCCCGGCATTGCTGGCAACGATGTCGCATATCAAGCTGTCGTGGAAGCCGGGCGGATCGCCTACGCGGAAAGCTACAAGTGGGTGTACTATGCTAGTATCGCATTCGGTGGTATTTCCGTTCTCGCTGCTTGCTTTCTGGGAAGTATTGAGGCGTACATGGATGATCATGTGGCGGTGGTGATTCACTAAAATTGCGTTCATTCAAGGGTGTTCTTGTATTATGTACGTTGTATCAAGGACATCATGGATGGTGATAATCGTTAATGAGGTTCTGGCTGTGAAATCTTACCCGAGAAAGGGTTGGTTGGATTATTTATGGGGTGGTTAGTACCACCTCATGTCATTTGAATTTGATGCTAAGCATGCCAGAACGAATTGCCGGGCAATCCTAATATTTACGCCATGAAACTATGGAGAGATCATGTAAATATACGAGGAGTTGTATTGCATCAATGCACAGCTGTAGCAGACATTTGGCATGTTCATATGTGCATGTATTCCCCCGCGAATCCTTTCTCTAACTCATCAGCGATAATAGCATCTTTGAAATTGATCGGATTGTAATAATTCCTGTAAGATACTATTGAAGATGAATCATCTGGATGACTCTATACCTTGTTCAAGTTCTGAGCTCCTTTTGGCAATATAGGTCTAGCGCCCATCAAGACACACCTACACCATCTCCAGCACCAGCACCGTACGCCCTGAATGGAATTAATAATGGCAGAATCACCGAGTATTTCGATTTATTCTGACTTTGGCGCCTTCGTTCTCGGAGTGTCATTTGTCATCAGTATTCTGGTGTCGGCACCTGGATGCCGACGGCCTGTCGAAACATGCGAGGTCTGACTCAATTATACCAGAAGACACATTATAAGAACCTGGTTGAAGTTGCAGCAATGTGCAGATTGTGGTCCTCGTCAAGATCGAGCATTCGGTGAATTTGACGGCACGTATGAGCAGATTGAGAAGCGATTTCATACGAATGAGACTGTTGCAACACAGGGATTGAGCCTGTTTGCCGTTTGACTTTGACTGGGGCCCATGCTATTGGCACCATTGAGTGAGGTTAGTAAGACTATTTCAGTTCGAATGGCCATGTCAAACTGAGTTACTTCCTTTTCACGCGAAAAGTTCTATGGCCGCAAACGAATATATGTTGTGTCAATGTTTTTCTTCTTCGTCGTCAGTATTCCTTGTGCCGTGGCGCGCAACGTCCAGACCTTGATCATAGCGCGCTTCTTCAATGGCTTTGCAGGAGCAGCGTTCTTGAGTGTCGCTGGAACAGTTGGAGACTTATTCTCGCCTAGAGAACTACTGGGTCAATCGTTTGTGACCGCTCGAGCTGCAAGCATTGACCATCGTTGCGCAGTTGGGACCAGAATTGGGACCAATTACAGGGGATTTCATCAATTACTATGCAAATTGGTCAGTAAAGAGCATTTGCCCATCAATGTTTAGGATAATGTCAGTTGATAAATGTGAACTTAGTGTATCGCAGCCTTGGATATCAATGGGCTTCGTTCTTGCTCACCATGATAACCCTTGGTCTTGGCACCATTTCCGTACGTGGAACAGCTTTCCCCAGTTCGTTGGATCAGAAGCTGACAAGAAATAGATATATCTTTTACAGACGGGGAAAGGAAATCCCGCAAGCACAGTAAATTCGCGGACACGAAGTGATCGTTCCGATGGCTATGCAGAGACACAGATTCGGAGGCATTGGAATTGAGAAGATCTGGCCCATGATAGACGGGTTTTATTGTGATAGAGACAGTATTCATATGTAATAGACTACCCTTCATGTACCATCAAGTTTGTCGTTTAGAGTTCTAGTAAAATCTTCAACATCAGCTTCGAAACCAGTAAATTTTCCGTTCAATTCCATCGAATTGCGTACCACTTGATGTCCAAGTGTCACTTACACCGAAGAACCTGCCACTGAAAATGCAGTCGTAGAATTAATAGCTGTTCGGGCTTGGCCGTGGATTCCCCTATTTATGGGTATCAACTGACCCCACACGGAGTATGGCCGACTTCATGAGTTCTTTTGAAGTTCGCCAAAGACAATCTTCGATAATTGGATGTTGAACCAATCGGGGATAGCTTGATGCTTTGATTCCGCCCTGTGTTGGAAGCCAGGAGTCATGCTGCGTCATTCAGTATCATTGAATGTTGCGACGGATCCATGTCTTCACGTACTTATGCGGCAACTCTTCTCAGTCTGAGGAGCCCCCAAAATAAGTGACACGACAAGGTCCACCACAGCTACACAGCGGGTGTCCGGGAAGCAATCTCGATTTTGCTGCACTCCAATCTTCGGGGGTACTTTCACATACTGTAACCGAATTCCTTTTCCCAATCGACGTCCTGTGAATCGCCGTCTAGCCAAGACTGATAAAACGAATTGAGAATGTCTGTTTGGGTATCAAGACTACCGGCGAAAATCGTATCACTCGCTGTATTGACGGGCGTCGACTCTATCGCTTGCTCAAGATGCGTTTCTGGCAGTGGCAACTGTTCTGATATTGGGGTGGAAGCGAGATCTTGCCCGGAGGCTGACAGCTGCAATTGAGGAGGCGCTGGAATTCTGCCCGATTGTTGGGATGTCGGTAAGCTTGACTGTGATTGTGACAGCATCGAGCTGTCTTGGCTGCTCGACGAGGGCGTCTGGATTTCGATAGGGGAAACGAATGCGTTACGGAAGCCGTTCCTTGTACAGTCAATTGCTCCATTCATTTGCCTCGCCACAAAAGCAGCATTAGCCGCTCCAGAGAGCCCATATTGGGAGAATAGATCGAACACCTCGATAGCCTGGGCAATCGCTCGGCGCGCAGAGAACGTGAAAGGACAGACTGGATGTGCTAGAGCAAAGCCTATGACCGTCACAACAGCGTTCCAGGTATACTGCAATACTCTTCTCCAAGAGTTGAGAATGTCGGTTTCGGTCAAGCACTGATGGACGATGTTAATCATCGCCATGCCGTGATTGAGAGCAAATAGCTCATTAGCGTCAGTTTTCTGAGTACCAACAGATCCCGTCGGTGGAAAAGTTGTATTTGTGGATGGGAATTTGATGAACAGACGATGCAGCGACATAACCAAGTTGTGATAGAGTAGCTCTAGCAAGACGCGGTGACGCTGTAGCCAAAGGGGGGCGTAGACATCCACCTCGAGCGAGCATTTAGACGTTGAGAAGGAATCGCCGTCGCCTTTTCGAGGCAACTTCAGCCCAGACGGTACAGACTTTGTCCAGTCATATAGGGGCTTGATATCACGGCGCAGAACGGCAGAGCACATCTCTGACACGCTTGAACTTTGCGAATCGTGGGAAGCTCCGCTCATCGGGATTTGACTGCATTCTGTGAAGAAGGCCTCAGTAACCTTTCGGACGAGCCTTGAAAACTTCGCACATTCCAATGGATAGCTGAAGATGCAAGCGTCCTCGAAGACAGATTGGTCCTCTCTCGTTGCAGTTGAGCACTGGTAATCTTGATCTGCTAGTTCCGCGGTGATCTCCAACTCTCGAATCAAATACGGTCGGCCAAGTTCAAGTCCGAATATTGTGTCAAGGTAGAACATTGTCCACCACGTCTTTCGCAGCAACGAGCGGTGTGCTGGATCCAGGTTCTCCGGGGTTTCGAGATGTAATCCTAGGCTATAGGCCAAGTGAATGGCACTCGATAGCATCCTGTCTGCTGCGCCCAGGCGGGAGGCATTTAGGAGGTAAACAGTAGAGTAGATTTGGCATTGCAATGTTGATAATGAATAGGCTGCCTGCTCGTTCGCGAGCAGTGCTTGAGACCTTGCGTAAAGTTTGTAACTGCCGATACCTCCGTCATCAATTGCCTCTGTCTCCGCGCTTTCAGACACACCTAGACTCCCACTGTATTGCAGACACAAAGCGAGAATGATGTCGATAATAGCCGATTGCTTGCGAGGAGACTCGAAGCGTGCTGTTTCTGATGAGGGAGACGCTGGCCATAGAGACTGATAGTGCTCCCGCAGTTGGCTTTCATCAACTATAGGAATTATCAAATGGTAAGACTGCCAGAAAAGACTAAGAAAGTATTCCTCTTGCTGTCTCGTGGGACTGTCGGACAAGCAGTCTCTCTCATGCACATTGGCATAATGCCCTGGAGCCTCCTGTGACGCAGATCCGGGGAAGTAGGCGAACGCATCATAACAGGAAGCACTCTGCAGATGATCGCTCAGTTGCGGTTGGTGTAGTGACTCACTGACAAAATCGCCTACACGCTTTGCAAAGAAGCTAAACGACGTAGGGCCATAATATCTTGGTTCTCCGTTCGGCGACTTTTTTATCCAGGCACCCGTCCAGATGTCCTTATGCTTATTCTCTCCCCTTGAGCTTTGGCTGGCAAGTTCTTGCCCCTGAGTCTCTGGAGGCGAAGGCAGAGCTGTAGGCCCTGTTAATTGCTCCGACCTCCTTTTGAGCTGGTCCTCTAACTCAGCAACCCGGGCTCTTAGTCGTCCCAGTTCTCTAGAGAAACGATTAGCGCACCAATCAAGAAATACAAGAGCGAGAATCTGTGGTCATGTAAACCTATCAGTAGCTAGCGAATTGCGAGACTGGTCATTTGCATTGCCTTTGCTGCAGCGGAGGCCTCTTTGACTACAGTTCTTGCAAGGTTGGCCGTCATCGCATCGGACTCGATTCGCGCGACACCGGTCGCAAGCACGAGCTACTGCGGTTCTTCTTGATCTTGCTGCAGTGGCTGAACTGCCTCCGCTGAGATGTGCACTCTGCCTATCCATAGAGCTGTTGAACGTTGCAAACATTGTCAGCATATGAGGAGACAAACGCTAATTGAACTAAGTGTCCCAAATGCAGAATTGCACATGGCACATGGGTTCAACATGGACAAGGTGTGCCCTGAATAGATTCGGATAGCATTGGCACCAGTCAAACGGAAGAATGACGGAGGAAAAAATCGCTCGAGTGGCGGACCTGAGTATGCAACGTGACTCGTGTTGGTTGTCGCTGGTCGCTTATCCGATAGCGCCATCACGCGGATGCTGACGCTGTTCACCTTCGATTTCTTCAACACACCCGTGATCTTCTTTTCTAGTATCTTGCGGTGAATGTTTCTACGATGAAGTCCAGGGTATCAAGATTTTGATGAGTCCTGTCTTGTCTGGATTTATTACCCCCTCCATCTTGAGATGCACAAGTGCACCGACATGCCTAGAATCAATTGGAATTGAGCGTGGGAAAGTGTACTTCCGACGAGAGTGGACAAGTTTACTGTCTGGCATAAATGCATAGAATCGCCAAGTTGGCCGCAACAAACACAACAGAGGTCGAATACGGATAATATCGTGATTTCTATTCGTCTAACATAATCCTATGTTCTTTGCATGCGTCACGTTCAAATATCTCTGAATTTTGAGGATAGAAGCAACCGAAACGTAAAGGAGGGTCGTCAACGAGGTCCTGCCACTCAACAGTTAGTCTAAGGTGGGCAGATCGATCGCGCGATAGAGCAAGATCAGTGCCGAGTGCGATTCGCCTGTAGTACACGATTAGAATGATATTGACCCAGACAACTGCTCAGCAAAGGCAGTGACTTACCACCACCGGCAAGAGTTTCGATCTTCTCAGCATCCACTTCAGTGACTTTGTCATCGTTAAACCACCACCACTTTCCGTCCTCCTCCTTTCTCTTCTTGCCCGGAGCCTGAGGGTCATCCAACAGTTTTGGCTGCTTCTTCACATACGCCGTGTAGTGACCGCTGTCCGCACTAGCACCTTGATGTGTGATAACTCCTCGCAGCTCGTAAAGACCTGACTGGTTGGTTCCTGCGTCTGCCGCAAGCTTGGGGTCAATCAGTGCCCGCAATTCCTTCTTCGCAGCGAGAATAGAGGCGAGCTTCTCTGCCTCATACTCAGCATCGGTTTTGAAGGCATCCGTCATGGCAGTATCTCCATCCTTTTCTCCAACTTTGTTCGTCTCGGACTCCTTACGCTCTTCGGCAGCCTTCTTCTTCTGCATAGGCTCTGAGCTCGACTCCGATTCAGCTTGCTCGTTGCCGTCTTCCTCTCTTTGGTGGATCATCTTTTGACGCTTGCGGGCACGCTCAACGTCCAGCTCGTCCTTGCGAATCTCTCGCACCTTGTCTCGTACAGGCACAAGCTGCTTCCGAAGTTCCTCCGTGCAAAATTCTACCACATCCAATTCGGCCGGGAATGTAACCTTGCGCATAATCTTTGCCTTCTTCTGAGTTTCGCGCTTCCAGTAAAAGCGAACGAAGTGGACGGTCAAATACTTGGGCAACCGGGAAATGCGCGAGCGCTTTGTGTAGACGGCATCGCGATCCAAAGTCGGGGAGCGTTTCTCAATCTTCTCTTCGAGGCCAGCCATGATACCATCTCTCAAATGGTTCGTTTCTTTGCCGATGTGGCAATCCAGCTTGTAAAAGACATCAGAGGTCTTGGTCGGTTCCTCGCCGGCTTCCTTGGCTGCTGGCTCATCACATTCGATCACAGAGTCGAACTTTCCTGCGAGATACTTATCGACAAAAGATGTCTCAGTGGCCGAGTCACCATCTCCTTCCTTGATCTTCAGATTATTCCGCAACTGACTAACGATCTGCGACCAGGCTTCTTCGGCGTCTTGTTGAGCGTAACCATGTCCGTTTCTGTCCCGCTGAGCAAACTGAGGGAATTGTCTCCGCAGGGCATTGAGGAACATGAGCGGCGGGATACCCTCCTGTGTTTCAGACATCTGCTTGAATAGATCTCGAAGAGAAGCGGTAAGGTTCATCGAAGAGCCCAATCCGCTGAGACCAAAGCTGCTGAGATCTGCAAGACGAGACGAGCCAATGGGATCATTAGCGGGCTTGTACCGAAGAAGCTCTTCCTGGAGCTCTGGAACACTTCGGAGAGTTTGAAGCGTGGAATTCAGATAGCAGGTATTACCGAGGTTCTGCAAGCCAGCTGGAGTTGCACCCTCAGCTTTTGCAGCCTCAGCTTCCGTCATATCTTCCAAGAATTTCACCGCCTCCTTTGGTCGTCCCAGGTCTGCAGCTCCTTGGCCCCCAGACGGCGTTCCCACCATCATGAATGTCTGGCCAGGCTTTGCATTGAGGGAAGCCAAGGGAGTATCATCCTTTAGCTGGCCGCCTTTGACCAAGATCTTCTGTCGTTCTGGTTCAACACCGGTTAAGGAATAGAGCTGGTATTTGAAAGTTTCGCCGTTCGCCGTCGGGTCAAGCTCGACCTCATGACGTTTGCCTTGGTGCTTGACGATGACTGCAGTTGATGATCAGCAGGAGAACGTCTCCAGGAGGGTACCGTGTGATGATGAATACACATCTCATCCTAGCGTAATAGATAACATACCTGGGATCGCAGCCATATTGCTTGAAGCTTAAGAAGTGGTTTGTTTGACGAGAAAAAGAGCTGGCGAACCTTGAGGAGAGCATATAAACAACGAGACTTCATAATAATAATAACGGTGGCCACCTGCATTGCGGACCGTGTGGGGCAAGAAGATGCAAACATGCTGCAAACACGCACGACTTGACCTCGTCGGGTACAATGAACACTGGAGGTGCCTACGTAACCAGCTCTGCCTTGAGCGCATGTCAAAGACTCAACACTCTCTGTCTCCGTTGAATTATTCGGAATTCAGGTGTACGTAGAGCTGCTTGGGATTTAGAGCCTAATCCGAAGGAAATTTGCCGGACCACTGGGCCGATCGATTCGGGATCGTTGATCGATTCCCCCGCCGGAAATAACAACAAGCAGCCAGCCATCGACACTTGGTCGTAAACACGACGCCTACATCATGGTAAGCGGGGTGACTCTCCATTGATTGCTATTTAAGCTGATTGCTCCAGTCTCAATCACTCCGTCCATATCTTCAATGCGTTCGATCGTCTCTGACGGCGGCGCTCGCGATTTCCAATTTCGCCTCGCAGACCTCGGAGAGGCACAACGTCCCGGAGATCGAAGCCGCCAGCTCTCCAGAAGTTCTCCTCAATCCTCTAACGATTTCGCGCAACGAGAACGAGAAGGTTCTCATTGAGCCTAGCGTCAACAGTGTCCGTGTCAGCATCCGAATAAAGCAGGCTGATGAGATCGAGCATATCCTCGTACACAAGTTCACCCGGTTCTTGACGCAGCGTGCGGAGTCTTTCTTCATCTTGCGCAGAAAGCCAGTAAAGGTTCGGCCATTACAGTGATATTTTCAAGAGACTGGGAAAGGTGCTAACCCACAAGAAGGGCTATGATATCTCGTTCCTGATCACGAACTTCCACACGGAGGCCATGTTGAAGCATAAGCTGGTTGACTTCATCATCCAATTCATGGAGGAGGTAGATAAGGAGATCTCGGAAATGAAACTCTTTGTAAGCTTTTTTGCTATTCTAACGTGGTGGTTGCGGCTCTCAATGCTGATTTGTAACAGTTGAACGCTCGTGCTCGCTTTGTTGCTGAGTCCTTCTTGACACCGGTAAGATCTTGTTATTCTCGCCGCATTCCAGCTTTACTAACGGTGTTCGCCAGTTTGATTAAATGCTGCGCCGTCTGATATTTCCTCGGTCTGCGGATGATTATACAAATCTGGATTGTTTCAACTCTCATTAGCATGTCCTGTACAGGTGACTTAGGCTGGTAATGAAAATAGTACCTTTCGACAGCTCGACATTGCCTTGTTACTTGTAGACCTATTTTGTGTACTCAAGGGTCAGGGATATTTGTCTCAATGGTGAGCAACGTCCATGTTTAACCTGTATCTTCACTTAATTGGTGACGTAACACAGCCAGACCTCGGCCATTGCATGTCACGTCGAATGCTTTTTCAGAGTGCATCTACTCGTGGGTCTTTGTCTAATGGTGGCCGCCTTGACGAGGATCTCCAATTCCGTAACTTTACTGTTGCAGATTCCTTGTCTTATGTGAAGGTATATGAAGCGGACAGGAGAATGCCAATGCTGAACGTGAGCGACCTCGACCTAGACGAAGCTTGCCTTGACTACCAGCTACACCTTCACATCGTCTATCTTTCGTCGATCCTATGACTGAAGCATTCATTCACGCACCAGAGATTTCTCACATACGACTTCATCGACCTCGGAGGTCCCAACTCTCGTGACATGAGATCAGAAGACAATACTTGTCCTGTCAAACCGATCTATGCCAGTATCTTTCATTCGTTATGGCTAGTCTTGTTTTAGAGACGTTGCTTCTCAACATCAGTCCTCGAGGCCAGAGTGAATCACAATATATCCGCTCTGAATTCCCTGGAGTTCATTCACACCGCACCCTTCACCCATAGAGAAGTGAATCCATCATCGTCATGACTGTTCCCAACTTCGTCTCACAAACACTGAAGGACTGGTAGGACAGTCAAGTCCAAGTTCTTCTTACCTTCTCATTCCCTAGACAACGTCTCACCCCCATCCTCTACACTCACCATCTTCTATCTCCTTTCTGGCTGTCCTGCTACGTCTTGATTCCTCTTCTCGAACTTACTCTTCCTTTCGCTCTCTTTGCCATCATGGAATACAGGTCTCACCCCTACGGCTATCTTCGATATGAGAGCCCTTACAAATACGGCATTGTACCTGCTGTGACTCCTGTTCCCCCCGCTCCACCTGCTCCTCCCGTGCCTCCCAGTTACCCCATGTCTCCGTTCCAGCCTCAGATGTATCTAGGATATCCGTATCCACAAAGCCAATATCTGTCGAGTGCTATCCCCATGTCTCCCGGAATAACTCCCGCCGCTGCTGGCATGAATCCTCAGTTTCAAGGCATCCCAGCCCCTCTGCTCGGCCCAACGGCTCGAGCTTGCTACGGCCAACCCGCTCCTCCTACACCACTGCCAGCTCCAGTTCCACGCCTTCCTGTTCAACCTGGTCAGTTTGGCGTTATTTCTCCATATCCAAACTCGCCTGCAGGACTCGCCGTGAACCAGAACGTACGCGGTGATATACAGCCTCGTCCTGTCGAAAAGCCACAGGCGTCAGTTACCAAACCTGAGAGTTCGAAAAGCATCGACAATGTAGCATTACCGAGCGAGATGCCGATCGGAAGTCTTGCCCATCGTATGGACCCCCCAAAATGGGGTGTTGTCAAAATTGCCAACGTGAGTTCTCTTGCCATCTCATTTTTGACCTCGTCGGTGTAGCAGTTCTGCGATGCAGCTTTGATGAGCGAGGGAAGTTACTGACTACTGACATGCTTCGAAGATTCCTTATTCAATTACCAAACAGGAAATCACTCAGTTCCTCGGACGCCAGGCGAAGCTGATTACTCCCGACAAAGGCTGGGCCATCCACATCATCATGGAGCGATCTACTTCCAAGACCATGGACTGTTATGCTGAGTTCCTCACGCCGGAAGATGCAGCGGAGACAGTAACTCGAATCAACCGCATCTATGAGACTGGTCGTGCGCCACGTCTGGGAAATAGACACGTTGATGTAGAGCTCAGCAGTCAGGATGCTCTCTTGAAGGATCTTTTCCCGCGTGCAAAGAGTGTTGTCTGGCAAGATGGAATGCCCCGTGTGATCCCTAACACTGATCCATACTCTACTGGCTTCATGGGCTTTTTCACCAGTGAAGAGATTGTGAGAGTCATTCAACATGCTGAGATACCTCAACGTGTAAGTTATGTGCTTGCTGTTCCTCCCTTTCACCTTGCGTTGACTGTCATGGTGACACAAACTGACTTTGTTATCTAGTCTCCTTTCAGTGCCAAATGTCCTCAGCGTACTTATGAATGCACCATCAGTACCCTTTACAAGGTAAGCAATCATCATTGGTTTCTTGAAACTTTTTTTCTTCGAAGGCCGCTGAGCGACACACTTGCTGACCTCTATAGTTCCCTTGGTATGCGACCAAGCTGTACACGGTTCATGATCGAAACACCTTGTTCGAACTGGTCAATCGCCATATCAAGTCACTCGTCGCCCGTTTCAAACGCTCCAACACTGTCGGACTCGACCAAAAACTCCTGCGTGACCTTCTCTATGCCGGTCTGAACTGTCCTGCGTTCAACGAGCGTCAGAAGTACACACTGTGTGTCAACTCGGAAGACATCTCCGAAATCATCAGATTTCCGGAAATGGCAAAATGGTTTCCTTTTGATACGTTGGTGAAGATACCGGGGTCTGATGAGCAGGAGGTCTTGGTGAGTTGTCCATCCGCCGAGCACTTATTTGATTTTCGTTCGACGAAAACATTATTCTCGTCCTAATATCCAACGCTGACGAAACTGCTATCCATAGTACTACGCGGATTTGATCAACAAGGGCTCCGGCCAGGACCTTGGAACTGCGGAGCTTCCAAACACGTTCCCCCCTGACAATCCTAGACTTGACTCCCCATACGGACAAATTTGGTTTGAATGGCAATTGGAAGCTTCAAAGAAGAAGATTTGGGAAGAGGCGGTCCAACATGAGATGGTGATTCTTTGCAATCTTGTTTTGGCCGGTTTTACAGCCAACCTCAAAGAGTTCGCTGCTTCCAATTTGGCACCTAATTTTGGAAGCGATGTGCCTCCTCGCAATTTGCACTCCTCTTCTTCGAATGGCAGCAAACCGGCCAGCGACGCGACGATCTCCGCATCGGACACTGATAAGAGTCAGGCTCACGAAGCAGATTCATCGAAAGCGCGGGAGGCTTTCATGGTTCCATCTCGTCGCGAAAGTGATCTCCAGAGCTATGTCAGCAATCACACGAGCAACAGTGACAACAGTACCGGCTCCAGATTGGTGTGGCATCCTCCTGTGCGCACTCGCCATGGAATCATGGTTCGTCGCAGTGTCATGTCGTCCCCTACTCCGCTGCCGCGCAAATATCCTAACAGTGTTTTGGGCAAGCCTGAATGAGCATTGACTTAGCCATTCGAATCTTGGAGCCAACTTTTGACATGTGAACCACTCATCAACCGCCAGGCTCATTGGCTTTGGGAAACTACTTCAATGCGTTGTTCGAAGTGGGACTGATACATCGCGGAGAATGCCGCTTGGCAAATACTTGACACGAACGCAGACATCATGGGGGACAGAAGACGAGAAGATGGAACAGGGAAGGGGCATTTGAAGGAAACAAGGAAAAATCCGAAAAAAAGAGTCAACACGCACAAGCCCACCTGACGAATTACGGTTATGGGATCATGATTTGATTTGAGCCTTCTGAACAAGCTACACTGAGGTGCTTTATGATTTGGGAAATGCAACAACAGATTGGAGGTAATTTCTGCGTGGGGAACCATGTGGTTGAGCTGGCATATGTTGTCTCTTGCATTCAGACATACGAGGTAATCGAGCTTGCAGAACAATACACCTGTTGCTCCAAGTTGCGCTTTCAAGAAATAGGGAGATACCTCCTTAAGATGCCTTCAACCTAAAGCTTTTTTTCACTATCCTCTAAAAGATATTACCTATATCATGGACATCACCTTCCTGCGCGTAAGCATTTGTATTCTCTCCATCCTTCACAGCTTCTTGACTCTCAAGCAGCTTCTTCCTCATCAATCCTTCAGCTCTCTTTCTCTCTCTGCGTCGCTCCGGATCCTCCCAATCGGCAGATTTGGCTTTCGTCTTCCCTTTTGTCCTCACGCCTTGGGTCTGATCTGATGATGAACATAGCTCCATCAAAGACGAGCGAAATCTTTCTTTTCGTTCCGCATTTACTGAAAATCTCTCGTTGGAGATTGCAACCAACATCGCCAGGTACTCTTCAGACACCAAGCTGCGTATCACAGGCTCATGATCGTCGTCGTTGTCGTTGCCACTATCGTCACAGTATCCGATGATCGACTCGAGCGAGAGGCCTGATGAGCGCACAGCAACGATGGGACTGGGACCATCGTCGCCCTCGAGACATCGGAGGCTCTGGAGCCCGCTTTCGCGGAAACCTGAGCTGGAAGCGGCTGTGAGAACGGGCTGGGCGTGCTCGAGCGTTGCTGTCATGATATGGAGGATCTGTTCGATTTGTCCGTTAGAAGCGGGTCCCAAGTGCGTTGACTTTCCAAAACTGATTATGGGGCTTTGATGCTTGAAAAATACGGGCCGGGGAGCCCTTGAACTAGCTTTGTTTGAGTGTGATGACGCATATTCTCTGAGAACAGTCTCTTGACAAAGATCTGCATTCGTAGCGACTCACACAAGCTGCGCAGACAGGCGACTAGAGCTTAGGCAAAGGGAAAACAACATGAAAAAGAAATCACCGAGGAACATCACACACGGACCGAAACGTAAAGGCTAGTTAGGACATACCATTGGCTCAAAATGAAACCTCACCAAACGAGGCGCTTGTCCATCGCTGCTCAGTCTCGGAGACTTTCCATCACCAGGGACCATCCCAAACAAATCGTGCAGAGTCTTGCGTCCCCGCCCTTGCTCTGCCTCCCTCTCGACTTCTTTCGAGCCAGCATCGAACCGGTTCAATAATAATGGCTCGTGGGAAACATACAGCCATCTTCCAGCCCCTTTGCCTCCCGACGGTACAAATTGTCGCTGTTGCACCTGTTGTTGTGGTGGAGTATGCTGCTGCTCCTGCTGCTGCTGCTTCTTCCTTCCCTCCAGAAACACGCTGATCCGGCCAGCGCAGCTGCTGGTCGTCACCAAGCCAGGCAGAGCATTGATATCATTGATGAGATCGCGGATCCCTTCATCAACAGATCCCTTGGGAGAAAGATCTGTGTATTCCGCGTCTGGGATGGACAGCTCTGCAAGGATTTTGCGCTTGCGGGCTTTGAAGCCTTCTGGTATGATTCCCGTCTTCTCTGTCGACGAGGTGGGATTCATCTGGCGCTGGTTTCTCTTCTTTCCTTCTCTCTTTTTTGTTGTTCGAAGGAGAACGGACCAGGTTAAATTCGGCAGAAGTTAGGTATCTGCTTTGATGAAGGTCCTTTTTTTTTCTTCTATGATTTTACTTCTTTTCCCCACCCCTATCTGACTATTCGTCCAGCTTGGAATTAAGTCAGAATTTGCTCAGAACAAGAAAGGATTTTTGGGGGGGAATGTTTCAGGACGTATACAAAGAAAAATGTTGTCGTTTCCGTCTTTTCCCTGTCACTAGCTATCTGCCAAAATTATCTCTTCTTTGAATGTCTCTTAGCGTAGAGGGGGCGGTGGGTTGTTATATCCGGACCATTCGTAGAGGTTGAAACTTGAAAGGCCGCGCGCTAACGTTGGTCGAAGCCAGCCGCAGATGCCAAACATTCGCTTCTTCCATGCGAACCGCCCCAGAAGTTACCAGCCTCTTGGTGTCTCTCTGCGGTCCCTTTGTCCAGCAAAGGACCGTCTGAAGTCAAATCATTGACTACTAGCCTGGTCAAAGAACGTCCAGGGAGCTCGCTACTAATCTTTAAATCCCATACACCCTTCCTTCGAGCTATCCGTTGGCCAAAGTCATCTCTGGTTATCGTAGCAAGTCCCATCTTTTCTTTGGATACATGCACACACTACAGATCTGCTAAGTTTCGACTTTCGACTGTGCCATGCCTCGAAGATCGTCTCGGGCCGTTCCCGCATCAACGGCTTCTCCAGCGCCCGCCCCTAAAAGGCGCGCGTCCGACAGACTCAGCGCAGCGTCCAAAACGCAAGCAAAGAGACAGAAGTTGGACCGGGAGACCGCTAACAAGACACCTGTCAGATCTACGGCAAAGAAAAGCAAATACTTTGAGCAAAACTCGACCGACGATCTTAGTTCTGAATCTAACTTTGAGTCCGCTTTAGAAGACTCTGGTTCTTCCTATGAGGACACTAAGGACACCAAGGCCTCTGCTAAGAAGCGGAGACTTTCCACGACAGATTCCACACCAGCAAGTACACAGAAGAAGCGGGGCCGCCCGCGCAAGAGTACGGAAGTGAAAGAAGATGCAGAGGACGCGGGAAGTGGGCTTGAGGATGAGGCATCTGTCGCACTGAAGAATAAGGAATTATGGAGAGAAGGAGTTCGTACAGGACTCGGGCCAGGGAAGGAAGTATTCATCAAGAAGCCCAAGGCGAGAGACCCGGGAAACACACCTTACCAGGACCATACATTGCATCCCAATACCATGCTCTTCTTGCAGGACTTGAAGGAGAATAACGACCGAGAATGGCTTAAAGGTAAGATCAACTTCGCCGATCGAGGTTCTTCTGCCCAGTGCGCAGTAGGATACTAATGGAACATGATATGGCAGCACACGACGCCGATTATCGGGCTGCGAAGAAGGACTGGGAGACTTTCGTCGAGAGCCTCACTGAGAAGATCATTGAGAAGGACAGCACGATCCCCGAGCTTCCGGCGAAGGATTTGGTAAGCCACTTCTGAACGAGTAGTGTTCCATACACAACGGCCGTGTTGTTATTAACCGCGCGCTTGCTAGATCTTCCGCATCCACAGAGATATTAGGTTCAGCAAAGACCCTACTCCGTACAAGGTATGTATGCAATCCAAAGCGATAACTTCGAGAATGGAACTTGCCGAACGAGCAAGGCATTTGTCCATGATTAGCTAACAACCGCCTAGACGCATTTCTCGGCCGCCTGGTAAGTATGCCACGGGTACTACGCGCATTATCCTGTCAGCTAAACTCCAAATAGGTCTCGTACTGGGAGAAAAGGCCCATACGCCGCTTACTATGTTCACCTCCAGCCTGGAGCCTGCTTTGTTGGTAAGTGACCCATTTCTGAACGTGAATGAATCCGAATGTCTCCCAACAAGTCCTGCATACTGCACAATCCCTGAATGCGCAAATGTATGTCTTATGTCGAGTGGTATACCCATTCCACGAACCAAACCCGCTGCCATTCAGAACTTTTTTTGATTTTTGTCGTTGGTTGTACTTGTCGTGATCGCGTCAGCGACAACTGAATGGGACAGGCCTGCATCACCGATCGATTCTATCGAGAACAGCGCTTTCTAAGCTGACTCAATTTCGTGTACAATCTAGGTTCGGGACTCTGGATGCCGGACGCTGACAAGCTTGCGCTTCTTCGTGAGGCTATCGATCGAAGGTCGCATCGTTTGAAAGCCGTCCTTCGAGGGCCGGACATGCGTCGTGTGATTTTCAACGGCATTCCCGACGACGAAAAGCAGGCTGTCAAAGCATTTGTTGATCAGAATAGAGAGAACGCTTTAAAGGTCAAACCCAAGGTTCGTATTGTCCCTCCCGCCGATTGCTTACCTGTCGGGCGCCATCGACAACAAACATCCTAATGGTTCGCTTTGAAACCTGTACTTTCGTCTCCCACATCAAGATCCCCTTCAAGATATACTTCTTGGTAAACCATTCTCGTCGGGATGAGGATTCTGGGGGTTGGTCTGGCGACGATCTGGGCCGCTGCTAGCATCGTTGGCACCGACGCGTTCGTCCGCTTGTGAGCTTGAGCCATCGCATGTCATGGAGGGATGCAGAGGATTCTGTTTCCTCCAAATATGCCACGATGGAATAGAGCGCAGCCATAAGCACCTCTTGACAGTCTGATTGATGTCCGATGACTGTGTCAGCCTGGACGAGACTGGGTGGTGTCAAGGTTCCGAAATGGCCACAACAGGTGGAAATCACCCAACATCAACTCCACGCGGAGACTTCATCGTGGTAAAACGTCTCTCGCGAGACCTAGATGGCATCAGTAATTGAATTGATTATTGATGTCTCGATGACCGCAGACAGTGCTTGGGTTGATGATGACCGTGGAAGCCCGGACGCGCACGGAGTGGCCATGGGTGACTCCACGGATAGGCCCGCGTCTGGGTCGCTCCCTTCCCTCTACCTAATATGTGCCCATGGAAAGCCAACCCATCGTTCCCTGGGTCTGGGTACATGCCATAACCACCGTTCTCTTTGTGTCGCTGAAGAGATTTTTCCCCCCGTCTCCTTCGGTTCCATGGTTCTCCAGCTCTAGCCTGCGCTAGATCTTCTGACCACCTTTCGGCCAACATCACTAACAAAGTCCATTCCTGTCTAGGGGTACGATGTTGACAATGAGAATATCCAATTGCTCCGTCTACGCAACTATACTGTCGGCAAGTCTCTTTCCGACACGGACCTTCTGAGTCCTAATTCCCAGGAGAAGATTGCGTCGCTTATTGGTATCATGGAACCTTTTGTAAGTTATGCAAGCCCTTCCTCGTTATGCCACCGTCTTTGGCTGCGTCCCTCCGCTGGTCCGTGGCCTCTGGCTATTAGCTCCCTGTATCAGCTACAGGCCCTTCTTCCCCCTCTTAGCCCTTCCTTTCTCAGACCCTCTAGCCGTCTGCTGCTCCCTGCCCACGCCTGAACAATTATCCTAGGTGGCGACAAGCCCACCATTTCATCACATATTACCCTGGTATATCAGCGGCCCTCTACTGACCGCCGTTTCCATTAACAGGTCACGTATCTTAACAGCGTTGTCATGCCTGATCCTGGTCAGGATTCGAGCGACGAGTCTGAGGCACCAGAGGAGAGCAACTGAGAGACTCCGCCCGAGTCACACGAAATCGCTCTCTGTCTGCTGAGTCCCCAACCCGCAGCAGCGTCTGTAGTTGTCGTTTTTGTCAGTCATTTCACACAGTCGGTCAGCCTCCCTGTTTTAGAGCACCCAGCATCGCTTTTGTAACAAGGAATTTTTGGTCAAGCAGTTTGGGGCAATCGTTGGAGTATATCTATTGTTATGATATATGCCTTTGATTTATTTGTATTATCTGCACCTATGTCTTTTTGTCAGTATATAGAACCAGTGCGCGAGCAATTCCATTGATTCATCTGTCGTTTCCACTTTCTTGACCTCCTGTAGAGCCGAGTCTGTCTCTCTATCCCTCAATAAGATATGCATCGCATCATCTTAACGACAACCCACGATGAATGAATCCCTGCTCTCCCTTACCGCCATTCCTATTTCCCATCCTAGACCCAAGGGTGCACCCTCCTAGAATATCGTGGACAAATTCGAACCATCGACGCGACGACAGGTCTGTACCTCTTACACTGCCTGCTCTCAGGCGAGCCGCAGTCGGCCCGTCGGGCTTGCCGTTAGCACCATTATCCACTTCTGCATGCGTGCAAGTTCACTCACTCTTGGAAGTTGGTCCGCGTTCGTCTCTTCCGTTCCATGGTACTGAAGTGAGACTTTCTGCATCAGTGCCCAAGCGACAGGCAATTCATGCTGTCCAGAGTGGCACATACGAGAATGTGGGGCGTAATCTTTGTTTTCATTTCTTCTCTTGTTGTATGTATTTTGCTGCGTTTTCAATTCCCCCCTTTGAGTGAACACGGCGGCGCTCATCATGGCCAACGAGTCAATTCCCCTTCGCACTTCTTCCTTCGTCTCTTGTAATACTTGTGGGG
Source organism: Evansstolkia leycettana (assembly GCA_000787455.1). Lineage (NCBI taxonomy): Eukaryota > Fungi > Ascomycota > Eurotiomycetes > Eurotiales > Aspergillaceae > Evansstolkia > Evansstolkia leycettana. The sequence goes on along the minus strand of JSYV01000956.1, from coordinate 19,181 downwards.
ACCCCACCGCGCAAGTTTTCCCCGATCCTGGCAGGGTTTCGCTGAGGCAGGCCATCCTCTCCTCCAGCTTGTGACACAATCATTGTTCGTCAATCGTATGATCTAATGTTTGGGAATGACAGTAGATATATAACAGCTGCGTGGTACGATCGAGGATTGCGGCATCATTTCAGACCTATGAGGAAGAAATGACTGTGGACACATCCGCTTGATGTAGCTAAGTTGGTCTGTCTCATGCGTTTTCTTATGTTTGTCTGCTTGGATATATATATAATCGTCAGTTTTATAGACCAGTTGTGTATAATTGATGTCACTCAGTGAGAGGAAACGATCATTTCCTGGAGGAAATAGGAATTGAGAAATCTTGAGGTCTGAGCCATCTGCTATCAAGATTGAGATATTATGATGAAACGAGTTTGCTTGGTCCATGTCCCTCTATACAAGCAATTAGCATTCAAGCCATAAGTTCTCATCGCAGACCAATTAGCTGGCAAATGGACGAATGAAATGTGAAATGACAATACGCAGAAGACGAAGAAGAAGAAGACTTAGGCATTGACATTGCTAAATGAGTACACGCAAGAGTCGCGAATCCGGTTCAAGAGATATGCTAAGTGTTGATATTCGAGCATCAGAAGAGTAGAAAAGGATTCAGTGTACGGAGTATACACATACTTAATGGGAGACTCAATGTCTTGTAGCAATTTCCTCCCTGTGCCCCATTGTATCATCTTTTCTCGCAGTGTGTATGGTCGCAGTATCCTTCTGAATGATAATAATAGAGGCATGAATCGAATAGATGAGACAGAGCCCGAGTCATGAAAGCAAGGAATCAGAGCCGCACCTGATTTTCTGCGTCTCGACAGCTTGCTTTTTCCTTGTTATCGAAGACCCTGAAACCAAAAGATGAAATAGGATTGCTCTACTGGAAACGAAGTCTTCTTTCTCTTATTGCTCCTTCTCATACTATACAGTGGTTGTCAAAAATTATCGGCCCTATTCTTCTGTCTGAGATCTAACATCATGTTTTCTTTTCTTTTCTTTTCTTTTTTTGTCTTCAGGCCTCAAGAGTTACTGGAACGGGATAATATATCCATGCAAGGAGGTCAAAAATTGAGAAGTAAACGAACCTTCAACAGTCAAAAAGAATGCAATCGGAAGTCCCACATCCAGATCTCGAACATCGTTTATTGTTTCGCTTTATCTTGGGATGACTTGACATCCTAGCGGCCAGAATGAGCACTCGAGTGATCGTATCACGAGTGTCAACTTTTAGAGACGTTCTATAGAGCAATGAACCGAGTCCAATCGATCCAAGGGGAGCCAAGTGCCTGGAAAATATGTGGAGACGGTGAGACGGTGATCACTCTAATATTTGTGATCGGTCACCATAAACTCCTTTCAAAGAAGGTTTCCTGGAGGGTAAAATAGAGTCCGAAGTTCAGCTTGAAGAGCTTGGACCATGCGTGGCGAAAACTTGGGCTCTACTCTTGCGATACTCCAGCATGCGGATGAGTGGACTTTATTCACGACCTCAGCCAGGTTAGCACCATAGTCGATGGAGTAGAGTGGACTTCGCTCTAGGGTCGAATTCGTACTTATCCTGCTATTGACCTGATCAAACGAGACCAGTGACCTTTCCACGAAGGTTTAAATGATCCTGGAGTAAGCAGTCCCGGCATCTGACCAGGAGACACACCTCTACTGGCCATGAACAAGGAACAACAGTGGGCTAAACAGCAGTCGATCAAAGACACTTTGGGAGTGCCAGGTATCTTCCGTTCCCACGTCTGTACCAACTGCCGAGGGTTGACTGTCACGCAACAAACATGAGAAAGCGTAAAACTCGAGAGAGATCAGAAGGCAGTCAAATAGTTCGAAGTGCATCTCGCAACATGCTGGATGTTTGCTAACATTCAACAACATCTGCGTCAGACAGCAAGACATGCAGCTGCAAGGCTTTTGAGCCATATCGGCCTGCGGGCACTTCCCGACTCGGATAGTAAGCGAGCAAGGTAAATAATGCACGTATAGATTGACAGGAAAGTCGGTGAAGAGGGTGAAGAGCAATCTCCTGCCACGTCAATAAGCACAGACAGTTTGGCATTAAGATTTCATAATGTGATGTCTTATTTTCTTGTCATATCAGCCTACTGGGCCTCCATACAGTAACTTGGGTCGAGGATTGCCGAACGAACAGGAACTTGGAGAGCCACAGTGAGTGCTCATAGGCCCTGTGTGTTCCCGTGACTGAATCCATATGCGGGCGCGGCAAACGGGAAGACAGGGATTGCTGGCCTACCAGCTGCTCACAAGACAAGACGCAGCTGTCGGGCGACCTGCAGCAGCTGCTGAAAAGTTGGATTTGGGTACTCCGAACGGGAACGCATCAAGGAAGAGTCAAATTCGAAGGCCAACATCCATCATCATCATCATCATCATTATCCATGGGGCCCTAGTGTGACACTGTGACCACATTGTCGAGTCGAGCTGAGTCGAGTCCAGAGCTGAGGCTGACCTGATTCCGTGTGTGACCACTGAGTCCCAGACTGTGCCCAAGTACAGTACCTAACCTTAGTGGGGACAAACTATCTGGACCATCACTGAGCCCAATAGACCATGATTCCATGCAGGTGATTCAACTCAAGATTTGTGGATTTTGGTGGCAACGGAAGGACGCGGGAATGCAGTGTGCCAGCCGCGCCGATTGGACCCTCCGAAAACGTGGCAAAATCAGATGAACAAAACTCTCACCAGCACTAAGAAAATGGTGTGGCGTATTGTTTCCGGTATTCGTTTTTCGCTGTTTGAGTCGAAAGTTTTCTGTATTTTTGCACGTAGGATGAGACTGGGAAAAGCGCACCACATCAACGACGGTGCCTAATAATAGCGGACATCTTTGCCAGTAAGCAAATCAAGGATGTGAGCAGACTACTGTTCATGAGCTCGATAACTCATGAGACAAACTGCAGTGTGAAATCGCTCGCCCTTCTCCATGCAGATTTTCTACCTCGGTTGGTGCGCCTTTGCACCTCTTTTTCTCCAGTGTCAGTCACCCACTCCATCACGAGTCGTCGGCCAAATTTGCGGCAAAAGGAACTGTGTTAATTGTTCTTCGAGTATAATGGTGTCAGGTGCTTGCATGATAAGGTGTCACTATCACTGTGACAAAGGTATCTATATAGATAGGGATTAATTATTATTAGCATGCCAACCAGTTTTCCTCATGCATAAGACAGCGGGAGTGTCGGAGCGGCCCGTTGTGGCCATGACCAACCACCACAGACTCACGGGAGACTCGAAAGTTGAGGGGGGCAGCCTGGTAGGTGTCCCAAGGGTCATCTCGAATAATAATGGCGCCTGCATAAGGATCACCCTGCGTGACCAGAGAAAAGAAGAAAAGAAAGCCCATTTTTAACTTGCTCTGCAGACATCATGATAGTACAACCATTTCAGCGATTCCTCATCACTATTCAATCCTGGCTGTCTCATGGAAATGGCACTATCCCAATCAAATGCATGACTTCCTCATTCACAATCAGACAAACTCACATGACTTCTTGTGCACCTGATACAGTACATATGCTTGTTGCAAGCCCCTTTCAGTTTCCTGTTATCTGATTCTCGTAGGCGTCCACGACCTCAGTTACACGATTCGTGTCACGCAGCTTTGCTTGTAATCTTTCAAGACCGTCTATTCCATAACAGGTTACACTCAACCAGGATCAACTTTTCGCAAGCCGACCAGACTGCAGTGTTCTGGTCTAAGCATGCGATGCTGGGCATCAAATGGCGGATCGAATCCGGGTGTCCACCTCTAGTCAACGTCGCCATGTGGTCGCAAGGCCTTTGAAACATCCATATTGCCGTCAGCTGCCACTTGTTAATACCTTAGTCCGTTAGTTGGCTTTGCCCCATGGGCGCATGAGAACCATAATTGATCATTTATCCCTCACTCCTGGTAATATGCAACAGGGGTCTACAAGATGTTCACTATTTCTGTTGCCTGACTGCAGCATTTGGTCGTCTTTCTTGGCTGCCAGCTTGAGCTGCCGCGCCCACTAACAGGTAAAAGGGTTGACGATGACCTGTCACTTGGCGCTATGAGGATGCTAGGTACAGTACAGATAAGTATCGCGCCAGTTTTTTAGGGCCTGACTTACACTAATGCAGGATACCTGAAAGTGCTATAGATCAGTCCAGAACAACTTGTCCCAAGACTGTAGCACTGGGACGGATTAAAGCCCACTCTGAGTCTTCATTCGCCCAGGAAAATGAAGTTAGATCCAGGCTGGCGCATTCAAGAGAGGACCAATCTACAGGCGTAGCTCTGAGCATCAATCTCGCTCATTATTTTGCCTATCTCAAAACACGTTGCCTGTTCTCTTTTGCAGGACTTTACCCTCATTAAGTGCAAGATTTCAGATGGTGCTCCCCTCTACCGTCGTCTATGTGACATTCGGTCTGGACCCGACAGTCTCTTCTGAGCTGCTCAGCCTCAGCCTCAGTCTATATGAAGGGAGACACTCCAATTTTGACTATGGATGGATGGCACGATTCAAGGTCCTACATACTACAATATTTGTCTGCGATACCGCGTGAACGCTGAAAGACTGATAATGATGGAGAACATCCCTCTCGATTACCTCCCCAAATCTCTTCGGTTCTCTCGTCCTGCCGTTTTTTATTGGATCTTAGTCTCAAGATCTCGTACTCTTCCGGATCCGAACTTTCAACAACTCGAAACGGAATACTCCGCTCGCTTGACTTGATAGCCATGTTAAGCTGAAAGCAAGGGAGTTAGAATTTGCTCGACAAGAAACCATTCTTTGTGCCGTTACACCGAGGCCTCTCAGGATGATTGCCACTTCCCTCTGTTATTTGCGACAAAGACTGGAAGTCGACACGCGATGCCACCGATTCGCAGTTGTCAATCAATTCTTGATTACGAGGTGGCCGTTGTTGGCGAGAGGTCATCAAGCCTCACTTTCTTTCTGAGCACATTCCTGTAAGTGATCCCTGCTGGCGGGCTGGGCCGACGCTATCTGAAGCGTTGAATAATGCAACATATTGTACCTCTCCCGCTCGAAGGGCTTCATCAACAGTGCTGTTAAGCTATGGAGGTACGTACTGCATTAAGCGGGCCAAACACAACAGCGACAGCCAGGAAACAAATGCATCAGAATTGCCCTGCACATCTGCCAGAACAATAATTCAATGTGAAGGCATATTTCTGCTGCCATTCATTTGCTTCTACAGAGAAGAGAACTGATTAGCCCGCGGCATTTATCCGAAATGTGACATTCAGACTTTGAATTATTCGGATTTGCTGCTGTACGACGACTGCAACTCACAAAGCCAGTTTTCTGCACTGTCACTTTTGTGTTCGAGGGGCAGCGGCGCACGCCATCTGCAGGAGTAAGAACTGGCGCGACAAAGCAAGTCTGAAGACTGTTCCCCTATTCGAGACTCAAGTAATAATAGCCTTACAGTCTTAAAGTCTCTAAACAAGTGAAGGTTGCCAACTTGCTACTCCGTACTATGCACAGATGGGGATGGCTGCTTGTTGCATCATGACCTCTGCCTTCGTACTGACAAGATCGGAAAGTCGATACAGCTCAAATGAGATTATTGATTATTACATCCTTCCAGTCGGCTGAAAAATAATACAGTGTACAACGTCGAACACTGGTACGCTAACAGGATCATCATCCATGGCTCAAAGTTCGCACCACCCGCCTTGAAAACTCGAGCACTCCAGCTTAGGGGCCTTGGGCAGCTTAGCGCGTCCCAGAACAGAGGCATGGACCGGACCGATACAGTAGTTTACCTGCACGGAACCAAAAGAGAATAAGAGCCCCGCAAGCGCGCAGCAGGAACAGGGTGACACGAGTGAAGGTGTAGTCACAATGCATCATCATCATCATCAATCGATTTCTTCTGCGAGTCAATCATGGTACAAGGGGCTTGCCGGAATTGGAGCACGAGATGGTGTTTCTCTTCCAGTACATCAACCCTTCAGTAGTAACAGGATGATCAAACTAAGTATCGATGAATGATCACAAGGTTGATGAAACTTCGTCTATTGCTGTTCAGGGTTTCGACCATCCACGGGCCGCCAGCCCCTCTTTCAGGATCCAGCCAGCCTCAAACTTGACTGGGTCAGTGGTGAATGTCATCAATGATCAGCCAATACGGAGGAGGGTCGCAGAATCGGATGGAAATTGGATAGGATGGGCAGTACTAGGAATAGTTAGTATGCAGTACGGAGTACTTTACTGATAATAATAGTCGAATATTATACTGCAAGGTCTGATGAACTCTACACCGCTTGCACGCACAGCCAGTGACTCGACACCTTTCTGTTGTCACTAGTTACTTTCATTCCTGGTAATGTTACTATTACTGGTGCAAGCCAACAAGACCACTTGAACAGTTTCAACATCCAGCCATTATATTATCAATTACAGTGGTTTTGATGCATTCTATCCTTCAGGCTTCGGCCTCCATCTGCTGTACGAGAAAGCGATTGCTGCAGAAGGAGGGAGGTACCTAGGGTGACTGTTCTGTATGGGGCGACACACGGGCCAGTTGCTTCTCACCGTGATCGATTATATTAGCGAACCATGCTAATCATTCTCCTCGCCTCCCACTGGCCAGGAAAAGGTGACATGCTGTAGTGTATTAAGTAAAAGACTCAATTCTGGCTTCCTCTATCATGAAGCAGAGACTTGGACGCAACCAGCAAAGAACGTACCTACACAAAGTATTATGGGTGTATCGATGTTTGTAATCTATTCTTGGTATGTACCGATACCACTGGACTCCTTACGAGACTTGATACAGTACCTAACTACTAGGTACAGAGTACCATGTCCAGAACCGAAGGTCTCTTCACTCTGGCACGGATGATGGCCTCCGTCACGCCTGTTCCCATACATGCACTCCATACCTCACTACGCGTCTCCAGCTCTTTTCCATGGGCCCTTGTTTAGCTGGTCGCAAGTTCCCAACTTTTCTCCCCAATCATCCCCTCTATCTCGCCTCCTCTACCACTGGTTCCCATCCGCTGCCAGCGCCTTGCTGCCAAACGGCGCCCAACCCGAAGGGGTTCCCTCTTTTTATTCCCTCTCTCTGTTCTCCATCCAGCTGATCCCCGTGGAACCCCATGAGCTGCACACCCCGTTAGCGGCTTCTGAGCAGTGAAGACTCTAAGAGAGAGTCCCCCATCCATGTCCATGGGTCACTGGCGCGGTTGGGTCAACCACTCCTATCACTGGATCTTCTGGCCACACACCTCCACCGCTTGCTAAGTTGCTTCCACCTGGCTTGCTACGTACCCAACTTACAGTAGTACTCGCTGCAGCTGCGGACCGTTCCAGATATTAATCTTTTTTTTCTCCCCCTTCGCCTGTTGCTGCTGCTCCAGCATCAGGGTCATTATTTCCATTCCCCACTTGATCTCGAACTCCATTCATGCTCCATATACCCCTTGTTCATCAGTCAGACAGTCAGTCCATCACTAGGCGATTCCTTCCAGTTCCATAATTCCTCTCCTATGATTCTTCTTACCTGGCCTTACTCGAGACCTCGCCATCTTTCCCGCGTTTCCTCTTTCTGCTCAGCCCGTGGGTCCGTCTAACCCTGCGACTCGTGTCTGGCGCGCTTGATCCCGCTGTTGTATCCTCCCGAACGGACCGGCCACCCAAGAAACGCATTCCTTTCCAACGTCCTACAATCCGCGCTTCTCAGCCACAAGTTGCAGCGAATTGCTCGGCCCTTTTTTCCTAAATTTTTTTTCTCTGCATTCCGATCTATTAAGAGTCCTTCTCGACCAATTCAGACCAATATCCTTTCTCCTTTCACAATTCCCTCTCACCAAGTCTTGCTCATCTTTTCTTTTTCTCTTTTTGACTGTCGTTTATCTTTTGCTCTCTTCCACGTCCTGTAGCCCATTCAAACCTAGTCAACAGGTGAAAACATAAGGTCATCGATAAGGTACGGATTGCATCATTGCTTCTGCTGTTTCGATTTTAGATCTCCCGTCAATCATATCCCTCCATGGAACTCAATTTTGGTACCTAGATCGCTGCATGGATGATGTATCGATAGTACTTCCAACATGCAGGTAAAAAAAACCCTTGGGGAGTCGCCAGAGACGGGCCAAGAGCGAGATTCACATTTCATCTTGCAGTTTTCATCGTGTTTCCCTTCCCTTGTATCTTTTCTTTTCATCTCTTCGCTTGAAACGGCTCCCTTACCGATCTGCCACATCCCTGTTCAAGGCTCTCTCCCCAGTCCACGCCCTCCCTTCTTACCTAACAACTTCCCCCCTTTCTCTCTTGTTCTTTTTGGCCCTTGATGTTTGATCTATATTGACACAGCATGCACTACTGCTAGGTCTGAGAAGACTACCGACCTATCCCTGGTACAGCCACAGCCCCGACGACAATCGCCTTGCCGTCTGAATCCATTCTTATTATTCCACTAATTCTTCCCCCGTCCGACACTCACGTCATACCTATTGGGAGCTTTTGGTCTATCATTTTTCTTCGTTTCTTGTCTCGAGAACTGTCACCTGCCTCCCCTGCGGACCAGGCCCTTTCTTCCCGTCCTGTTCCTGTGAGCACGAGGCTATGCGAGCTTCGCGAATCACCCGACGGGAGCTGGAAAAGAATCTGATTTGGTGCACCTTTCTCTAACCGGCCGTTCATTATCAACAAGTCGACTCCGCGTCATTCCTGGTTCCTCTCAGCCCTGTACATTTGTCGCATCCTTCGAACCCCCAGTCAGACTCAGTATCGGCCCCCTGCCCACGCAGCGGGACGCGCATTCTCACATCATCTTGCATCTGTGCCCCAGTCTACTACATCTCTCAGCATCACAAAATCTCTACAAATGTCCGCCAACCCTCCCGAACCCAACGACCCTAATCGACAGGGCCAGTATCCACCCCACCAGTGGAACTCCAGTCAACCTGAAGACAATCAGAATCCGCCCACTTCTCAGTATCCGCCAGTTTCGCATTACCCGGTAAGTACATAAGTGGTTCTCGCGTCCCCCTCGTCCTGGCGGGTCTCTCCGCCAAACTTTCTATGTACATTCCTTTGGCCGTCCGTTTCGTCACCAATTTCCCTCTTTACTTCTCCCTCATTATCCCTGGCTCTTCTTTCAATATCTTGTCCTTGTACATCTAGCATTTGTGAACCTTATTTCTCTTTTCATCGTCCTCGTTTTTTCCAACAGAAAGTCAATCCGTCACAGCGTCGGTCACGGGCCGAAATCCACTGACATGCTCTGTCAACAGTATCCTCCGCCCTCGTATCCTCCTCCTACAGAGCAAGACCGTGTCAGACATCAACCATACCAATACCCACCCCCACCGCAACCGCAATACCCCCCTCCCCCGCCAAACATGTCCGCAATGCACCCGCAAGTACAGGGTCACCAAGATCAATACCGCCTTCCTCCGCCGCCTGGTGCCTATCCTCCCCCCGGCCCTTATGCTCAACCACCACCCCCACCCCAACCCCAGGTGGTATACCAAGCTGCAGCTCCACGTCAGCGAACTGCAATTGCGTGTCGATATTGTCGGAGAAGAAAGGTACGTTCCTATCGGGTTGTTGGCTTGACTGGTCGGCGCAAGACACGCTGACCCGTCTTATCGGACGCTGTGCAGATTCGGTGCTCGGGATTTGAAAGCTCTCAGGACGGCCGCTGCAGCAATTGTATCCGCTTCAACCAAGAATGCTTGTTCACTCCGGTGTCGTCGCAAGCTCAAGCATTCGTGCCTGCGCACGCGGCGTACCCTCATTTGAGAAACGCCCAGAATCAGGGACGAGCTGGTACTCATGGCGTGGCGTTCTACGGCGCTCATGGTCAACCTCTGCCACCGCAACACCAACCTCAGCCCGATGCGACCCTTCCTCCCCCGCAAGGAATGTATCAGCATCCATATGGACGCCCCCCGCATGTGGATGGAGGCGCACCGCCGCCCCTTGTGCCTCCCATGTCTCAAGATCAGGTGAGTCTAAAAGTCTACCCTTGAGCCTGCACGAACATCGTCCCCGACCTACTCCGCTTATGCATTGTGAGATGTCCAGTTCTCACTGTTATCCAATAGAGACAAACTGGCGGTCGCCGTGGCTCCGGCTCTGGGTACGAATATCCCGATCCGACAAACCTTGCGCCTGTAACTCCCGCTGGTTCGACGCCCGGATACCAGACACATACGACTCCTAGCCCGTATTATCCCCCGCCCCCACAGGACCGTCGTACGTCCCCGCAATCTGCTTACCCCTACGACGGTCGTCATTCTTCATCGCCCCATAGCTCTCCATATCCAGGGGTACAGCCCGGTCAGGCTGGAGCGACTCCGCCACCCACCTCTACACCCGGTAGTGGAAGCCGAGGAGGCCTAAACGTCCGAGACATGCTCAATCCGGGTGATCAAAGTCTGGGTCAGGGTCGTTCCAGCACAGATAGTGACATGCTCAATGCTCTGAATCGCCGAGGCCTGAACCAGTAACGGTGTTCGGGGCGTTCGCCAGTTCGGTTTGGAGAAAATAGTTGGGGATTCGACACATCGCGTCGTCTTATTGGTTCCATGGGAGGTACGTGTGCTGGCCACACAAGGATCGTGTTGTTGTTTCGTTAGTCGGGGAGCTTGTCTTCCGAGCGGGAAACCAGGTCACATGATCTTCAGCGATATCCTGTCACATCTTACAATCACCGCGCTTGAAGCAGACGCCAACTGCCCAGTTTCAATGATATTGCGGGGCGAGATCGCGAGGGGAATCTTATGAGTCGACGGAACCTAAGAAAAAAAACCATCTATTGAAACGGAAAAGAGAGAATTTGAAACATACACGATCAAAGATATGCTATGATTTTCCGACTGGATACGAAGCCATGGAAACGAGGAGCAAGAGTTTCATGAGCGGCACGGAATTAGTATTGAATTGCAAGCCTTCCACGTTCTCCACACTGAGTGGCTCATCCGGGCGTTCTACAGGAGCTCTTGAATGGCACTGTCACGCTCTGAGAGCTGGATGCTCCGCAATTCTCGACATCCATGATGCCAACGCATTTTTCCTTGCAGCAAAAGAAATGATCATTGCAGCTCTATACACTATCCGGGGCGACCCACTGATCGATTTTTTGTCATTATTTCCATCTATTCCTCATAAGTTTTGCGTCGATCTCTACATGGCATATTCGGTTTTCGGTCAGCAGTCCTCCATTTCGACCAACCAGGCGCTAGTCGTCTGAGCATGCACAACTGCCGGTGGCTGTTGTTGAACGTTTCTGCACGACTTCTCCGATGAGCTTTGGGCGGCCTTTGTATCATTTCGTCTATGGGTGGTATTTTCCTTGATCTGTTGCGGGTTCTATAGACGCGAGGGTATCTGGCGTCATTTTCGGGAAAATAATTGGAGGGATTTCAGCTTATTCGCAGATATGTATGCCTATCCGGATCGGATGGGAATCATGCGCACTTGTCGAGGAACGTTGCGACTTGGCCTTTGGACGGTCTCACTACTCCCAAGCATTGCCGCTTGTTCCGGGAGCTCTCTAGCATTGGCCTCGTGGAATTGGGAGCTGTCGATTGAAGATCCGGGTTCTGTCATTTCTTTTCGCAAGTCGTGCGTTTCAGCTTTTTCTTTTCTGTATACAGACATCTCGGGCGGCTATCTGATTTTGCGTTTGTGGTTCTGTTTGATCAATTCCGCGCATGCTTTCCATCTGCAGGTATTATATTGCCTCTTACGGAAAAGCTATGGTTCGGCTCATCTGACTTGTGCGTTTCAAATCTGGGAGGCTGTCTGATCATATCTTTATGCGATTACCTAATGCTAGTCGATTACTTATTATCCGCCTTCAAATCTAACCATTTCGATATTCATCCATCGACGAAATGTACTCTACTATAGTGTCCTCTTTTCTATCTCTCTATTCTCTTGGCAATCTTAGAGAGTAATTAGATCACATGCGCAAATGAACGGGACCTGAGTTCAATCTTCCTGTTGCAGCATAATGGCTGGAAACTGGTATTCTGGAAGCAGTAATGAGACTGACTGGATTAACCTAGACTTCCTTCATTGTCAGTTCTTGCAAGACAAGAAAGGAAGGGTAGAAAGAAAAGAACGCGCCATCATTGTTCTGTATAATTGTCGTCTCAGGAATGTCGAGCACGTGACTTGCCCTAATCTGCTGACTAGGTAAGCTGTTATGTAGGAATCACCGTAGGATGTTCCTTGGACCACTCTATCTAGACTTAGGTATGATATGATCATACCAGTATTCACTGTGGAGATATGAATGGATCATCTTTGCCTTGGCCAACATGGACTACTGACTATGTAGATGCGTGGTCTAGGCAGTCATCGAACAGAACAGATCCAATCCATCTACATGGTGTTCCTATCTCTTTATCTGTAGATAGTAGTATTTGAGCTGTCATTCAAGGCAGCAAGTAAGTGCTCATGGAAGTTAAGCATTTTTTTTATTCTCCTAAAGAAGAAGTGAGTGATGATGATGATCTGGCATCGTGTATAGCTAGGTAGAACAACAGGGTTTGACTTCGGAGGAGCAAGTAGTAATATCAGGTTGTAGAAAACAGTGACACATTACTATACTGACGCTGACGGCTAATAGTGTAATCTAAGTCTAGTTGGACAAGGAATGACAGTCAAAGCCAAAAAGAAAGTAGTAAAAATGGCGGGGGTATGGAAAGAGTGACTGAATCATTTTGGAATAAACGAACAGGTGGATGGGAATGCTTAAGCATAGAATAGATCAAGACTTTGATTGAATCAGCTGACAATATACTCTAACGCCAAATCAGCAGAAGAACAGATATAGTTCAGGCAAGTGTTCAACACGAAGGAACTATCATGATGATGAAGACGCAAAGAAAGGTTGGCTCTTGCCGAGTGGCTGGCTGGACCAATTCGAGATTACCCGATGCCAGAGGAAAGACTGTAAACAAGAGAAGAATGCAGTGATACCGACGAAGACAGGCAGTAAAGGGAAAATTATCTCTTAGAGAGAGAAGATGACGAAGCGAGGGACAGTATGTTTGTTTGTGTTACATGGGAAACGTCTTGGAGAGGTGGAAGACAAGAAAAAGACTGACTACATTCAATTCAAATTTACAGAGCGAGGAATTCAATCAGGTATGGAGTAACTTGCTGATGATGTGATCGATGGAAAGAATGTAATGGAAATGGAAAGGATGCAGTGCGTTCTTTGCAAACATGATTTAACTCCAAGACAGAGAAAGAAAGAAAATCAACGGGAAGGAGATGCACGTCGACTTGACACGACGAACTGGGATAAGAAAAGGCAGGGATGGGAATTCCACAAGTTTGACTCGTATGAGTCGAGTTGAGGTTCGTCAAGAAAAGACATCGTGACCAGACGGGCTGTCCGGGACGCAGAAGGTGGTAAAATGGCTTGTGTCAAGTAATGGAGAGATGCCGTTGATGAACGACGATTGGGATCGGCAGGCTCAGGAATCCACATGCAGAGGACTAGGACAAGGCATCCAGACTTCGAGCCATCTTTTTCGCACGAGCAGGATCTTCCACGAGCATCCCTCGCTGTTTCAGCACGTTGCAGAGCGTCTCGACAACCTTGTGGAACGACGACGCCGCGCCTCGTTCTTGTTTGAACCGCACAAGACTGAGATTTGCCTGCCGACCGTGCTCGAGCACTGTGTAGAATTCTGCAGAGAAATTCACTGATTTGAGGCGGAGAACTGGGAACAGAATTAGCTAGTAGTTCGGTCGAGGATGAAAATGTTGGTTGTACTTACAGTTGTCCTCTCCAACCTTGCCATAAATGACACTATTGGCTTTGTCCAAAGTGACTTCTTCCATGCCGTACCGTTTCCACTCTCGCAAGATTTTGTAGACCTCCTTTCGGGCTTTGACTTTGGAGATATCCAGAGCCACCACGCGAGTGGCAGGTTTGATTTGAAAGACTCGTGCAAACCAATTCTGGTTCTTTCCCGTCGAAGGAGGAACCTCCTGTGAAGCTTTCCGAGAGCTGGCCGTTTCCAAGGAGACTTCTCTGATGCCAGGTACTTTGCCAGAGGCATTGGCTTCTGCAGGTTCGTTTTCTAGTAATGGGGTAAGTTGGAAGGTCGGGACGATAAAAGTAAATTTTCGACATCACTGACCTGGCGAAACTTCATGGACATTCTTTGTGGATTTCTTCTTCATGAGTTTCCTCAAGAAACCTCCCTTTGTTTTCTCCGCAGACACCTTTCTAGCTGGCGACTCTGTATTCTTTGGCGACTTTTGCGAGTCTTCTGCGGGTTTGGTTTCGTGGACAATGACGGTACCATTGCTCGGATGGATGGGCAGGACTTCTTTGACCGATTGCAAAGGAGCTACATCACAGATTTGCGACCGATGCTTGAACCATGCCCATTTCTTGTTTTCTCCCAACGCTCGAACTTCACTTCGTCTTGGAGATCCTGGAGCCTCATCGATGGGATCCAGACTGCCTAGGAAGCGACGCTGATGCGAGCTGGAAGAAGTGTGTCGAGACGACTGGTCACCGTCTGCGCCCTCCAGTCTTGCAGTAATCTCTTCCAGAGGTGAACAAGAGTTAATCGCCAATGATGACACCTGGTTCCGCTTACGGATCGTCAAGGGTTTGATCTCGTCGAGAGACTTCAAGCTGGGGTCTTGAGGGACCATGCGAATTGTAGCTTTGCCATCGCGACTGAAAAAGCTAGTTCTCCCAGTCGAGTGAGATGCAGCCCGTGTTTCATGGAGCTTTGGGCTCAAGTCGCTTGCGCTGTCGCGAGGAGTATGCAGTTCCTCCGTAATAACCGGGAGATATCCCGGGTCGTTTGCGGATCTCATGAAGGGATCCGGCAGTGAGAGAACCCGTTCATCGGTGTCATCGAACCTCAGATGTTGTCTCTGTTTGCCTTGCTCAAGCAAGCGGTCCAGGTGTGCGATAACTCCGGCAAGATAGGTAGGCATATCATCCGAGCCTTCTTTGGAGGAGTGCTCGATCAATTTGCGCCGGGTTTCTGTAAGCTCCATTATGCTATAGAACCTTGGAGGTATCGCAGGGACGTCTGGCAACGGCCGGCCCTTGGACGTGTTACCAGCAACAAAGCGCTGCGAATCCTCGGGGCTCGCCATCGATACAGACGTATTGGGAGTCTCAGAGCCCGCACAAGTGCTCGTCGTACAAACCGTCGATAACGAACTGCCATTGAAGGCTTCTTCGCATATTTGACTGAGCTCGTGAGAAACTTTGCGTGCCTCTTCCCTCCAGCTGTAGGAGTAATCCCGTGTTCTCCTAACGCCAACGCTATTCTTATCAATCTCGTTACTGCTTCGGACCACCTTGGGTTGAGCTGGCAAGAATGGGCTGTCCGGCATCTCCGGTATGAGACTGTCGCTTGGAACGACCTTCAGGCTGATCTCGCTTCCATGCTGTCCAAAGCCTGAATATTGAACCTGTGTAGTCTTCATCTTAGCTGATGATGAACCTTGTGAGCGATTACGGACGTGACGGAAGGAGACATTCCGTTTGTAGCTGGCGGATCGAGTTGTCGGCCCCCCATTAGTAACCCGACGAGAGCTTGAGGATACCCGAGATTGGAATGACCTGATAGAGTTGACCTTGGACTTCTTGTTTCTGAGTACGGCAAAGGGTGAGCTTGACGAGCCACCGACTCCGTCGTCTTCCTTGTCGATTTCAGCAGGGTTTGCAGACTCAGCGGCAACGTCGGATTTGGGACGCTTGAGGCTGGCCCCAGAGGACTGACGATGAATAGTAATACGGGCATACTGAGCCTCTGGATGTAGCTGGTTATTCCGCGGCGATCTGAACGGATCATAGCTCTCGACGGTTCCTGAAGATTTGGGCTCCTTGATCGAGTTCATGAATCTGGCCTCGTTGTCAGTGACGACAGAGAACTGAGAGCGCTTCCGGCTGTTGCCTTGCCCGCGACCATTTTGACTACGTCTGCCGGCCGCACGAGCTCCTCGTTTAGAGATGTGGTGATAGTCGCTGGCCGAGTACTCAAGCGGCTGGCCCTGATAATTTTCCAACTGTTCATCTCGAAACTTGACGAGCGCATTGTAGAACATTTTCTCATGGTTCGGCTCGCTACTCAGAAGCCTCTCGATGAGAGTTTCGGACTTTGCATCGTGCCACAACGTTTGCAGGTTCCGCAGGAGATCAAGGTCTATGTCCTGGCGACTGGACACGGGAGGACCACAGTCCTTCGCGGACAGCGGGGGCGGAGGTCCCACGAAATGGTCTGACATTGCTTGATGAAGTTTTTCATACTTTTTGAGCAGAGGATGCATCCAGATATTCTGCATGCTGATACGATCCTCGGGTCTCTTCTGCAGAATGCGTTGGATGAGGTCGGCTGCTTCATCGCTCAACCAGGGAGGCAGGAAATACTCCCCTTTCTTTACCAGTCGGAGCGTGTTGGCCAGATCACCGCCGTCAAATGGCAAAAATCCTGTCAGCAGCGCGAACAGGATGATACCGCAGCTCCACATATCTGCCTTGTCACCACGATATCTCCTACCATATATGATTTCCGGAGCGGCATAGTGCGGGCTTCCGCAGGACGTATTGAGCCAATGCCCAGCAGGCTGCAGAGCAGCCATGCCGAAATCAGCGAGTTTGATGTTGTGTTTGGAGTCCAAGAGAATGTTTTCTGGCTTCAAGTCACGATGGCAGATATTGAATCGGTGGCAGTAAGCAAGAGCAGCGATGATTTGCCGAAACAATCGTACTGCTTCTTCTTCGGGAAGAGGGCCGTGGTTTGAGACATAATCAAAAAGTTCACCACCTTCGACGTACTCGAGTACAAGGTATCTTCGAGCCAAGTCAGTATGAGTTGCGCAGACCTTTCCGTAACACCAATCTTCACTTACAGCTCCCCTCGGTTTTCCCAAACATCGTACAGGCTGATGATATTAGGATGCTCGATCAGCTTCATGATGACCACTTCTCGCTCAATGCCGAATGGCATTTGCCTCGCTCCAGGTGTCGAGGCAAATAGGCTCGCATTTCGATCCATTGCTGCTATGCTCTCGCTCTGTACCATCGCTGCAGACTTCTTCGAAACGATTTTGATGGCAGCAGTCTGTCCTGTGACTGCATGCTTAGCCAACCTTACGCGGCCAGTGGCCCCTTTACCAAGCGTTCTGCCCAATTGCCATGGTCCAACATGTGTCTTCCTCTTCCCTCTCCCAGATAGTATGGATATTGCAGATACTGCGGAGTTTCTGTTCGATTCACCTTGAGCATCTGCCACCACCGAAAGACGATTGATGTCCGCATTCTCGTTCGGTGAGACCGGGCTTGTGGGCATTGACATTCGATCTGGAGTTTTCAGCTGTTCTTGATTTTGATGGCTCCGTTCTCGACGCTCTGCTCTTGTGAATTGGCAGTTGTTGATTCTTTCGGTCGCGTCCGCGAGAGGGTGACGCCTCATCTGAGGGTTGTGACAATCAGATGCTTGGTCCATCGCCGAGTGGCTTCAGACTCTAGATGAATGGATCCCACACTACCACATATGAAGATCTTCCTGGTCCTTGTAGTCCTGAGCAGTAGTGTTGTCGTACAGCTGAGTAGAAGCAGACATTAGCACCCCCTCTTGCCTCGTGGGCTCCTCGATAACTAAGGATCAAGGTCACCTACGTTGTTTTCGAGTTTGACGCAGTTAGTGAATTTCCAATTCAAATTCAATTGGCCAAAGAGAGGCTACAAAGAGCGAGAGGCTGGTTGTTTGAACAAAGACTTCAGAATAAGTAACGAAGCCAGGCCCGTATCCTGGACGAGCACTGGGGTCTCTAGAGACGGCAAAGTAAACGATTGACGAGTATTTTGGATGAGAGGCCTTAAGGAGTGGACAGGGTTCAGAACCCAAATTAGACGCACTAAAGATGAATGGAAAGAGGCAGATGCATGAGAGAGTTGTAGGTAGAGTTCTGATGAGGAGTGTATACCCTTGTTGTGTTGGAGGATGGGCAAGCGTCTCCAAGGAGAATGGACATTCAAACGGCTACAGCAGTCGTCCCAGCACAGCACGCGGAGAAGGTCTGCACTTCTGAATGGCAACAAAATTGCTCAATTATTGAGCATGGCGAGGCCGAGGGTTGTGGAATGAAGACCAGGAGAAGTGTGGTAGTTTGTTTACTGCATTATCAAATTCCAATCCCCTCCGTCACCAAAGTAGCATCCCCGTCAGGAATGCACCACTCCCTCCCCAGTCCTCTTTACACTTTGACCTGTACCTAGCATTCAGCGTTCGTTCTTCGACTGCTGGAGTGTCTCATTTCGAAGGGAAGGATCGGGGAGAAAAGAATGGAAGCAAAGTCAGACGTAGATGTCTTGGTAATTACATGGAACTAAGTAGCGGACTTCAAGAGGTCCTAAGTCGTACAACTTTCTGATGACTGCAGCGAAACGGTGTCGCGCGACTGGCAATCGATCTTGATTTTTTCGACCCTATTCGACGTCGAATAAAGAGAACTGCTGGTCTACCAGACAATTGTGCATTTTTTGTTATCCTGCTGTGCCCCGTCGAAGGCGGTTAATGTTCATCCCGCAGCGTTGTATTGCCTACATTCCACGGCAAATCGCAGTCAAGGGGTATGACAGTTGCCAGACATGATTTCTTCTTTTGAGAATTCTGAAGTTGCCAAGATTGGACTTCTCTTGCCAACTGCCGTAGTGAGACTCTGATTGATGAAATTGCGTGCATGTTTCAGTGGTTAGTGGACAGAACATGAGCGATCTAAAGAGAACCTGTTCTGTTAGAAATGGAACATTCGCTGCGCATGTGAAAGGAGACAAGCCACTCATCCAATTTCTGACGTAATTTAGTAAGTTTCTTTGTAACCACAGGAGAGAGAAAATGAAGCTGACTTGAACGCAATAAATGGGAGTAATGCTTTGGAAGGAGATTGGCTGACTGGGAGATGACATAATAATTAACGTAATCCACAAGCGAGCGGATCACCCAACGCGACTGCGCGTACGATATAGAAGTTTAAACTGCATTTTCTACCAAACACAGCAATTATATACAGAAAATTAGGAAATAGTATGATTAGGACATTGCAGTCTCTTATGTCCCACAATACCACAATTGGTGCATTTTGGTGGCGCGTGTACACGCA
>JSYV01000948.1:0-20248 GCA_000787455.1 Evansstolkia leycettana | reverse complement strand
GCAATTTTTTGAGGTTTTGGGGTGCCAAGACTGCACCAAATTTTGCATACGCTAAAGACACCACGTGACGCATACATCACTCCTATTACGGGAGTCTACAACTCCGTGATATTTCATCGGTCCACGGCGAATTTGTTTGGGACTTGAGTATAGGAACTGGTCGTTATTATTAAATTCATGCGCTTAAGCATAGATCCTTGAAGTTGGTGTGACTCTTTTAGGTGTATTGAATCACCATCTCTGCTTACCACTACATGGTCTTTGCTAAGCATTGTAAAGCTCTCAATAATGGGCGTTTCTCTGTCAGACAAAAATATCCCTATTATTGGACTTTCAGTCCAATCGTAAAAAGGATCCCGAAGTGGTATTCATCACGGTCTTGGGCCTGAATACTGTATGCCAGCAAAATACTAACTGATCAATGTCCACGATGGTGGTACGAGATGGTTAGTCGCTCTGCGAGGATGTCGGTTGGCTGCGATACATAGCTAGTCCGCAAGGGGGATCTCATCGATTGTTGTCAACCAAGTGGCCTTGCAGGAAACCAGCGTTGGCAACTTAATGTCGAGATCGCAACAATTAATGATTAGCGGACGACCCGCAGACTCGACAGAAATCGTATGTCTGCAGGGCCACGACGATCCACTACCGCCCTGGATGTCAGTTTGAATAGGGCGTATCACTGGACCGTCACGAAAGATGGATCTAGTCATCCTGGAGCAGCATCTGTAGGTTGACATAACGGGGCGACATGTGTGTGCTGGTCAATTGCGAGTGGCGGTTCGGCTGAGGGTCCAGCCCAGCAGCAATAACTGTCGCACCCGGCCTATAAAAGGTTGATGGTGTCGCTGTTGGCCGTCTCACTGTGCACAATGGTTTGTTATCTTCGTCATTTCTTCTGCTCGTTGTCATATTAGGACCCAGATTCTCAAAATTTTCTTTGACATCACGTAAGATGAACAATTTTGAAGATTGCTCTTAGAGATCTCTTCGGGAGCGGAACGGCCTCTGCCGCCTCGCGTACCTGGAGCTAGGCGGCCTTGCCTCTAAATTGACTTGACCCAGTGGACAAGATCTGGTTTTAGTTCGGGGCTGGGGGTCGCTGAACACTATCGAAAGGGACGGAAAAGAGCTCACTATTGTGCTGTGCTGGAACCTTACGCTGGTGCTCACGGGCCGTGGAAAGATTGCTGGGGCGGGTCACCTGCTTTTCTCTCACACCAGATCGCAGAAGACGGTTCAAAGACAACCTTCTGCTCATATTTCTGGGTTGTCACCATTCTGCCTGGTATTTATGCTTACCACATAGCGGCGATTCCTTCAAGGGTGGTTACTCGAGTTGCCAAGTGATTTGGGGAGGAGGACATAACAGCCTAGCATCCCGATAGAAAAAGGAGAATCATCCCTTTTTCTTTCTCGGACGCACATGATTCAATAATCGCAGATATCCCAAATCATTCAATCAATAACGCTGGATGCTTCACTTCCACCTTGCCCCACTAAAGGAGGTGTCTATCGAGGCTGGCTCTTGTGCATTCACCTTCCGAGGTTTGAGAGGTACGATCCCTGATACATCGCAGGAGTCCTTGGAGGCACTCTATCGTCAAGTGGGGTCTGAGAGGGAACAACACAATTTCCCTACTCGGGAAGTATTGTCTGGCTATTCACTTCTTGAGCGTCGTCTTCTTATGACAATAGAGGGACCTTGTTGATCCTTGTCCTTCGTCAATAGCCCTTCTGGCTTTCTCTCAGCTTCCATCTCCTCTGATAATTCCTCCCCTTCTCCTTCAAACCACAACACTCCATAGTCACCGTTTTTTCGCCTACCATTGACGTCTCCTGCCACTCGTTAGCTCTCTCATTTCGTACGTTCTTCAATTTATCACTCTACTCGGCAGTTTGACTCGCGTAGGCAAGGGCACTGCGAGACTGCAATCGTCACCATGCACAAGCCATCCCTTGCTCAGCTCGTTTACAACGCGACATTTCCACGACCACGTACGAGTGACCCGGCCTCGTTCTCAGCACATATCACTCGAAATCTCGTTCCAGAAGTGCGAATCGAAACCTCAACTTTCTATGGCTCACTTGACTGCATTGAAGCGCAGTATCCGGGTCTGGACTACTCCTATGGCCCGCATCGCATGAGACTCGGGCGATTCCCATGGCATCGCAAGCTGTTCAAGGTGTTTGATGAGCTTGGCCTGACGGAGGCAGAAATTTCTTCGCTCTGTCGTTGGGAAGGTACGAAGTCGGCGCGGGAACGATACGAAAAGGAAGAGGGCGTGAAGGTTCGAGATACAACCGCCGATACCATACAACCAGCATCACCGACTCCACCTCCGTCAGTTGAAGTGCATCTCGATGAGGACAGCGAGCTAGCTGAAGATGATGAAACGGACGTTGACATGCCCCAGTATGTCGGCAACGATATCGGTGACAGAACAGCAGAATATCCACAGGAAGATGATGCAGATTTGGACTCTAGTGACGAGGAAATGGAGAGCTACGGAGTCGAATTGAACCAACGTCTTTTGGCAGCCACGGCGGCGCGAGAGCAAGGCGCAGATGTACCACTTGACGAAGTTTGGGAGCAGTGGCTGAAGGAGGCCTCTGAGCGAGGAAGCTACTCTGAGATGATGGATGCAATCAGATCGGGTCAGCCAATCGATTACTCTGCCAACCACCCTCTGTCACTGATGTCACCCACTACCGCGAGCGCTGCTGTGACGCTGAGCCTTATCTCACTATCTACTCAGCAGGATATGCTGACAGTGACCCCCAACTCTGCCGTTCAGCCACCATCCAACCGTTCCTCGGGTGCGGCCAGATAACTATCGCAGAGCCATTAAACGTTTCCGGAATTCCTCTTTTACGCTGTCAGCGGCGGCCTCCATTTCGTTGCTCGTCTTTCCTTTTCCAAACTGCAGGTCGGCAAGGTTCAATAGGTTCGAGTTCGTTATTTCAACATCATCAGTCATGCATCTGCGGCGCTTTTATGTGGCACTGTCCCAGATCTTTCCGTCCATTCGGCTAGGCGTTGAATCTGGGAATATTCGGTTTCTTTGCTGGCAGTTGCTGTTTACAAGCGATCCATTCGCGATTAGACCTCATGGCTTTTTTTTCATTCACTCTCACACTCTGTTCTCTTTTCACATTTCCTCAAATACCCATTCGAATGTACCTGGGGGCCTCTGATCAATTCTGGAGCCTACCATCTGCTAATTTAGAGTATTAGCGCATTTTTAGCACTCTTTGTCACTTGTCCAAATCAGCGCCTTTGAGAAGACTTATGATAGTTCACGAAATTCCCGAGAATTGAGCACTTTGAAATCATCCCTACAGACTGCAGTAAGCTCTTCAGTACTCCAGAGGGCGGGTCACTGGCACTGGTCATAGCTCCATCTTCCCCGCTTCCCGAGATAACGGTCCTTGATACTGTGAGCCTTCATTCTGCGAAGCAAACTTGTTCATCGCTTCCATCGTTGCTGCCGAAATCATGCCATCCAAAACTACAGTACTTTTATGACTTGGAGCTGGAGGGGTTCTACCGTGTCATGAGGACCCTCGAGCTGTAAATCGATAGTTACTGCTCACCATGATCAAAGCTATCTTCTACAGCAAATTCGACACGCAAGAGGGTGAGTGAAGCAAGCATAGCACACTATCCCCCCAATATCTCATCAGCGTCAATGCTTACAATGAATGACCTTCCAGGGCCCAAGGTCGTCCACCAGGTCCCCGACGGCGCCATCGTTCCCTCCGCAACTGCTCCGTCGCAGCCCCTCTTCCTCACGTTCTCTGACATTTCGTTCTTCGTGATTCCGCGGCAGGAATTATGCGGGAACCTCATCCAAGTATGCGTGAACGGCTACCGCATTCTAGGCTACCCGATCTGTATGAAATCGCCACGCTACGATCGCAACGAATTCATATTCAACTTCTGTCTGGTTCTGGCGGAGGAAGAGGACTTCAGTACCTACAAGAGCGTGGTGCAGAAACTGGCTGATCTCATGCATGGATTGGAAGAGCAGAGTGGTTTCTTGTCGCGCGATCTTTCCAAGAGTGGAGAGGGGAAGGTGTACAGTCTCTGCGAGACGTTGATGGAGGATTTGAATAATTACTGCGAGTGCATGATTCCGATCGGTAAGTGCTATTCAAGCGGTCGGTTGTCGGCATTGTGTGGATCATGGCTGATGCACTCGTGGAACAGACGAATTGAATACCTTGAATATCAAGCTCTTTCCCGTTTACCCTCCACCGCCGCCGGTCAAGGCGTGGCATGTCCCTCTCTTCACTGTTCGCTACCAGGCGTTCATGGATGAGAACTGGGACCTTACGATGCAGAGAGTAAGTGCTTCCTCGCGATATATTAAAAAGTTTCACCTCTGATGTGCGATAGATCGTACCCTACATCAACGGCGTCAACAGTGTGCGCATCATATCCATACTCGCAGACACGGATTTCTCATTGACATGTCGCGCGATCCGCCACCTCCTCTACTATGGATGCTTGTTCCTTTTGGATATATTCTCTTTTTCTGCCATATATGCTCCAACCGCACAGTTCAATTCCACGATAGGGTGCGACGAAGACATGCAGCGAGAGTGCGCGCGGTATGTCAACACGCGATTTGCTCCTCATCCAATCAACATGGCACCCCCATCTGCAGCTGCAGGGCCTGGAGGAGTCGGAGTAGGGGGAGCATTGTCGAGTTCACGAACCGAAATCCCCACAACAGGCTCTTCCAGTGGACTCCGCTACGATGCGGATGATGTCTGGCCTCAAGTAGGCGATCCGATATGCGAAACCGGCATCGGCAGTAAATCTGATGCAGGGACCGCCGATGGCCGAGACATCGTGGACGGTGTTGGAATCGTTGAGTTATACGCAAGCTTGAAGCAAGGCCAAAGCGTGAAGCAATGGTACACTCAGCACAGCCGGCAGCTAGCGAACATCGACGTCCGCCGGTTCATCACTTTCGGTATCATAAAGGGGTTTTTATATCGTGTGCACAAGTATGCCTACGCAACAGGCCACCCTGCGCCACCACTGAAGTCAAATACTACCTTGGGAGTGTCGTCGTTCTCTACCGCGACGAAAAGTGGTGGGACCAATAGCCCTTATGCGTCCAGCGTAGCGGACGATGCTGCTCCGATTGCTGCCGCGAATGCTACGACCAGTCGCCCGGTGAGCGAGCGCAGTGATGGCCACAGTCGAGAACCTTCTGCGTCTTTCCGGGGCGGGAGCCGGTCCGGTCCGTTAGACGAAGATGACGAGGAATCAATCGACGATAAGACGCTTTCGAAGTATTTGGATGGAATGCATTGCTTTGATCAGATCTGCACCGAGCTGGAGATCAGCGAGAGAGAGCTGACGGCGAGGCTGAAGCGGTATCCAGGGGAAATCCTGATCATCCATCGGTGAACAGAATTGCTGGAGCAAGAGAACAGTTTCCGCATCTAGCGTTCCATCAGAGATGGTTATTCAACACGGCATGATGATCATGTATCTCGTCCAGCCTTGTGTGACCACTTTTCCGATTGAGTGATGAGATTTATGGACACATTGGACACATGCGCAAGGCGCTTTTGGACATCGAATCACAGGCTAACAAGGATGGCCAACACGATACACGGTCAACTTTGTCCTGCCTTTCTGCAACGTTCCAGAAGAGGACCACTCATCAACTCCACTTCCATCATAGAATGGGTGATCCATTGTCCCTGAACATTGAGTGCAGTATCATCCTACCCAAGCTCAAAGACAACCTGGGCACGCCGAAAGCGGCTCGCTCTCCTCCTTCCCACTACATTCGATATTTCGACCCAGTCCTTGAGTTTACGAGAGACATCTCTCCGCGAGCAGAAATGTCTCAACTTGCCCCTCCTCGCGATCTCGAAAATACATGTTGGATGTCTTGAGTAGATTAGGCCTGGCCATGTTTCTGGAGATGCACGTTTCAGATAAAGCGAGATCTAGCGCATCGATCTGTTTTTTTAGTTGATATGACGCATCGGTCTTGAATTTGTCTGATATAACCAGGGGAAACACAGATAGAAAAAAGCAACTTTATGTGCTATGTCTAGAGTGATTTGGAACCAGATAGACGGGTCACTCTTTACTCCTGTCGGTATTTAACATCGAAGCAATCGCATGGCCATTGCCTGGTATTGGTGTCAGAGTGTGTAAGATAATCAATCAATCCAGCGGCCCGCCGTTAGCATCTGCAGCGTCTTAGCAGAGTCTTAGGGATAATAAAGATGAAATTGACTGAAAAATGAATTCTCGTAAAAACCTGGCCATCATGGAAAGAATCTACCTCAGTTCACATATAGATAGCATCTGCATAATGCCTGGGGTATGAATGACGCAGTAACAAACACGAAAGAACATACGCCACTATCACCGACTCGTGAACGCCAACCGTATAGATCATCGTATCCCATCATAATAACGCCCCCGAGAAAAGCAAAACCCCAGACCATATCACGTTTTCAAACCATCAAACATTAATAACAGCATAAGCATGCAGGCCTGTCCGTGTCCACAACACTGTGCTTGTATGACGAAGGACCCCCACCAAAGCTCGAAAAGTATACATACAAGAAATGTAGTCCGAATGATAGAAAGGAATATAAAACAATTCACATTAGAAAGAGGTGGGGATAAATGACGGAGCGTAAGGGACCGAGTTCGACCTGCACGCGAAGATCCACTCTCACTCCTGTTCTTCGTCCCAACCTTCGAGCTCTGCCTTCTCATACTCGGCCATGATTGACGGCTCGAAGATGGTCTCTCCCTTACCCGGTACGGTCGTCTTACAGTCCTTAAAAATCGGACCAATGCAGGCGCGCCAGCGCTTGCGGCGGTCCATGAGAGTTCGAGCAACGTCTCCGATGGCAGGGCGGCTAACGCCTGCTGCGCTGACAACATGGCTGCCCCCACCCGCGCCACCGGGACGGTGTTTAGCCTGCGAGCCCTTCTTGCTCTTGCCCAAGGTGCGAGTACGCTTCAGGTAAGCCTGTTGGACCTGCGAGTCGAGATCGTCGAGGATCGTGATATATTCCTGATACGCCATGCGTTCCCGGGCAATATCGAGCAGTCTCGCCTTGCGGGCGCAGTTGATGATATTTTGCTTCTTCAGCTCGCTCTGCAAAAGGCGCAAACGCTGCGCGATGTCATCGTCGTAGTGCGCGTCATAATCCGGATTGTCGTCTGGACCGAGAAATCCCACGTAACGGAGTTCCTGTTTCAGACGCTCGTCGAGCTGAGCGTGATCAAGCTTCGCGGTAGCGACTTTGAAGCCGCCGGGTGAGGCGTCTGGGAATGATGTAGCAGACGGCAGGGGTTTGTTCTCTGACTCGCCATTCGGATGATCGATGTCCATCGAATCGCCAGGGAAAAGATTATTGTTAGTCAAGGTGTCGCCATTGGCTGTCGTCCCGTTCACGGAGCTCTCGTCCGGAGTGGCACGGTGCTCGTAGCGCAACAAAGAGTACAGACGGCTGAGCAGAGGGCCGACGGAGACCTTATCTGTCTCGGCAGTCTCATCGGTCACTTGTTCAATGCTACCGCGGCCCTGATTCAGTGGAAGACGGTCGCGTTCACTATTGGCTTGGACCACGCCCAAGGTTCCATCCTCTTCGGCCCAGATCTCTGTGTAGTGCCTCTTTCCGCGGCGCGGCATCACGAGCGGGGTCGATCGGTCTCCCTGTAGTCGGTCAGCAAATGGAATCATGATCTTGTCATCAATGCGATACCAACTTTCTCTTTCAGGAAAGCAATGTCCTCTTCCATCAGTGGGCGGACGTAAGGTTCGATGTAGGTGAGGAACGTATTTGCGCTGACTTGGTTGGAAGGTTTGGCATTGCTGAAGTCCTTGTCCGGCGGGGCACCCGCCAGCATATGGCTCAAATCGCTCTTTGGAAATTGGGCAACGGAATAGATCTCTTTCTTTTGTTCGTCTGTCATGTCGGGAGTAACCTCGCGAATATGATAGATCGTTGGGTCGTCGAATTCGAGCGGATTGGGTCCGAAGACCTGAATTTGAGGCACGCTAGGAGCTGGTTCAGGCTGGTGCGACTCAGAACTGTCATCCGACATTGGCGATCCGGCTGCAGCGGCGCCATCACCAGTACCTGTGGGCTGCAGGGAGGCTAAGGACGCGGGTGAAAGTGACGATGTGCTTTCGGATGCCGCATTCTTCGTCTTCTTGGATACCGGGGAAGCAGCTAATCACAATACGTGAGCTTTGTACTTTGATACCAAGAGGAAGTAAATCGGCATCAGACACGAGGTATGGATGGTAATGCGAATGCGCACTTGACAAATTCCGCGCCATTGAAAAAACATGACGTCCAATCGAAGAGACTTACCACTTTCAATCTTGGTTTCCCCTCCATCTTGTCGGGCAACCTCATGCGCACCGTGAGCTAGAGGACGCTCTTCCTTCACACTGCCACGCTCCTTTCGTTTCTTCAATTTGCCTCCCTTAGAAGCGCGACTTTCCTCGTCATCGTCGTCTGCCTCGCGTTTCATCTTCAAGCGCTCGCCGACATCCCGATCGTAAGGTTCCTCCTCTATCACTTCCTTCCGTCTCTGGTGCAGCTCGCGCATTCCGGCATTGCAAGCATCGCCGCGGGCCTCCGCCAACTGACTGAGAGTCTTCAGGTGTTCCATCAGCAATTCCAATGACTTGGAATCGGGAATGGGCCCAGCTCCCCCGACTGTGTCCAGAAGCTCGGCATACTGCACTGTTGGCGGGACGAGGAGTTTCGAAACATCATTGTCGAGGTAACTTGGGGCAGGGTCGCTGCCGGGCGCACTACTGCTGAGACCAGAACTGGGAGTTGTATTGCGGCTTCGCGATTGCCGCGCTTCACGACCTTTTCCTTTCCCTTTGTTTGCAGAAGGCATATTGAAGCGATGGCGTAAGGAACGACGAGAGGAATCTGCGGATCGCGAGTGAAAGTCTGAGGGGAAACGTCGAGAGGAAAGTGATAGAGGTCTCTTATCCGCAAGTAGAAATGAGGAAAGAGTTTGAGATAAGAGAGCTTGATGGAAATATTGGCCTCAGTGGCACATGTTGTCTCGCGCGGAGTAGATGATGGACCTGGCTATGCCAATTCACAAGGAAGTAGATGGTGCCTTTCCTGCCAGGTTGAGATCAATTTAAACCATTCAGGCGTGCTGGGTGACTCTGCCTGGTAGAGACTCCCTGCTCTTTGTTTCATCAAAGAGCACCTGGAATGATTGCTATGGAGAAGTTGCACTGGCTTTCTGGAGGCAATTGAAAGGTGAGGTTTGCTGTGTCAGATCACGTGACATAACCCCAGATCTTGCAGTCGAACAAGTGACACTGACCTAATTATAAAATAATCTCCTCTTAGATCTCTTGAAAATATTCCATTGCTATACAGCATACTCACAGTAGACAATGCCAACCAATTCAATTTCACTGGAAACGCTGATGGACACTACTGATGATTGCTGCTTACGATGTAATAATGCTTACTGTAACTAAAACATGTGGAGAAGGGTGGCTGTAGCTCCATCCCGATCTATCACTAATTAATCTTCAATACGACTTGGATGTTTGTAGAGTCGTAATTGTAGCACTGAGGATTCATCCTGCAATAGACACAACAATTCTGATGGATAGCTACGTGATGGCATTTGATGCTACCTGAATGTTACAGAGCTGCAGTTTTACAATGCGTCCAAAAGAAGACATGGCTCCACAGATATCCTGCAATTCTTGCAAACGGCACCTTTGTTACTCTTATTTTTTCGGCTTGCTCTCTTTTCGAATAGCAATGTTACCTTGATTTCTTCTCGAACGAATCTCTCCTTCTGGAACCTTCCTATTCGAATGCAAAAAAAGGATTTTGACGCCCTTTCGATGGTCACATTCCTTTCTCTCGATCCGTTACATTCTTTCCCGTTTCTGTTTCTGCGGAGATGGAAGTAGTCAACCATTCTTGGGATTCTGTATCTTGAGGAACATAGCTGCAGAAATAATTTTCCACAATCAGTCGTCGTCATCGTCTTCGCTTTTCAATGTCTGGCATTATTCTTCCATACCCGGAGGGGTTTCAACCCTGTGTATGACTGTCTCCCAGAACCTCGCAGAGGGGAAACAACAAACTGTCGTGAAACCTCATCGTCAATTTGAGCTGGGAGCAGTCCTCCGATTCACATCAACAGTTTCTGTGACTGACAACTACGAATGTCCCGTCGATATACAGCTGCCGAGTCGCTGACCACGGCGGCCACACTCTTTGCTGGCCCGGGGAAGGCTGTAAACACCACTCCATCGGTCAATGTGAGTTCAGATCATCCTCCTTTTACGCCGTCCCTGCATCTTTTTTATGTGCTAAAGCTTAGTCTGGATCGAAACAGGAAGATGTTGGGTTCCGTTTCGTGGTCGACGGTACTATCCAGACTCTATCCAGCCATAATTCTCCGGACCAAGGATCCATTAATGGACTCTTGTTTGTTCCAAGTCTCGAATCTCAGGATCCTTGCAACAACATTACAGCATCATTTGTGCCTGCAAATGTCACTCGTCAACAAGACGTATCACACTACGGATACAGGCTCATCGGCCTGGCGCCATGGGTATCTGTCAATTGCACCCAGTCTTTCCTGGCTGCCTCGCGCAAAGCCAGCACAGAAGCTGTGGTCTTCTTTCAGCCGGAGAGTGACGACACGAGAAAACCCCCGCCGGTGAGCGATCCCACCTGGAGCCTGGACGATGGGGGACATTGGAGGGAGCAGAACGAATTCCCAATATATGCCATTCCAGGACCGGCGGGCAACACCTTGATGCATCAGCTCTCATGGTACTCGGGGAAACCGTCCAAAAAAGAATATAGCAATCAGTCAGCAGCGGATCTGGCTCAACAAAAGGACGTGAGGCTCTTTTCTATGATTGAGTTGGGTGAGAAAAATTGCATGACTTGCCCTGCTGCCCTTAGTTTCCGCTATGCTGACGTTCCTCTTTTTTCTTCCACAGAGGGTCCTACGAGCAAGATGCCGAGCCTTTGGGGTTTCACACTCGTGATCTTGGGCAGTTTGGCCGTGGTCGTCCTCCTAGTTTTGATCTGCTATCGCTTCGTACTTAGGAGGCGCCGAGAACTCCTTCGGAGAAGGATCGCCTCAGGAGAAGTAGATTCGGAGTCACTAGGACTGAACCCTATGAAGGTCCCTAAGGAGATCCTCGACGAGCTCCCTCTCTATACGTACCCGTGCTTAATGGTGCCATCAAAGGCTGTATTGGTACAAGAGACGCCGCAACCTAGCGAGGCCGAGGACCCTCCCGATGACAAACGCACGACAATAGCTTTCTGGCAAGAAATCAGCTCCTCCAATTCCGAATTACGACGACCTGACCCCGTTGTCACCACGACTACAACCAATGACGGCGTTTCTGGCCAGATAGAGCATGAGCAGCCAGAGCACCGACCAAAACGCGCGCAAACAACCTGTGCCATCTGTTTCGATGACTTCGTCGAGGGCACATCGACAGTTCGAGAACTTCCTTGTGATCATATATTTCATTCCGAGTGCATAGATCCGTTCCTTATTAACAACAGCAGTCTTTGCCCTCTGTGCAAGAAGGATGTCTTGCCTCCCATTCGTTTTCCAAAGGACGTGTCCGACGCCACACTTGATCGTTACATCAGACGGCACCAGCGATGAGAGTCGTGTACCGCTCGTTTAAGCGAAGACCGTTGCTGGTGTGCATTTCATGTGCTATATTGCAAAGCGGGATATTTGCATTATGCGCTTTTTACAAAGGCATGTCTTTTTACAGTTATGAGATATGTCGAGATTCAATGTTTAATACTAATAAGCCTTCCTGGTGGAACGCATTTTTCTTCGATTTTATTTCTCGTGTAATGATATCCCTTTGAGGAGGAGGACATGTGTATTTAGTCTTTACTTTGTTCTGCAATGTATGAGATTAGATTATACTCAACTGACGGTTGACTGGCCAGTGCAATCTCTAACAATCTTCATCCTCCCTGAGAACTGAGAGGAACTGAACCAAACTGTGTAGACTCTAGGTGGTTTGTTCGTTCGAAAGGATTGAGATGTTGTATGTATGTGTATTCTTGAGACATATGATAGCAGATGTTGTCCTCATTGGGAAAAGGCCCAATGTCAATAGGACAAAATCGATAAGTTATATAACAACCTATCAATTCCTCCATCTCTTCAGCTGTCAAAGTGGATATCACGACCAATATTCCCAACATGTCCTAGATGCATGATTTTCTTGATCAGGCCCTGTCAACCCACTGTAGTCAATCAGAGCCCAGTGTCTCATCTGGATCCATGAAAGTGAGAGAGGACAATAGCGGACTTCTCGAGCATGCTTCAGCTCTACCGTGCAGCAACAGACCAGAATGATGACTTGCCAATCATGTTGCCCTTCTTCAACAGTTCTCGGTAGACTGGCCCCCAATGCATACCAAGCGCTGGGATCTCGCTATGATTGAATTTTTCTTCCCTACGTGATTCATAGGTAGGTGGTCTTGTGCAAAACGTCGAATCCGCAGCCTGCATTTCCTAGGTCTTCTTCGAGGGCATGAATGAGCATTATCCTCCGTTCGGATCGAGCTCTGTTCCAGTGAAACATCACATCACCACTGCGAGCAATACGAAACATGGCTGTCTTCTTTTTATCTACACTCGAAGTGTTAAAAAAGAAAAATCCCCCTAAACGCTCGACGACCGATACAAAGAATGACAGAAACAACTTACTTACCACGCAAACTTATCATGCTTCCCCTTCACCCTCACATCCAGCACCTCCTCATGGAAATTCCCCTCCCGCCTCGCCTTCCTCAACCTCTTCACCTCGTGATCTTCCAACCGTCGACCAACCGCAGCTTCGAGTTCCCTGCGGCTGATTTTCTCTTTCGCCTTGGTCTCCTTGGACAGTTTTAACTTGGGCTTGAACCGAGCCTGCATCCGAATGCGCATCGTCGTTTCAAACGATATACCAGTCGCATCGCCGCGGATCTCGGCCGGCGCCTTGCCAGCACCTTCTTTCACGCATATAAAAGTCTCCCTGTCCCCTCCGCCTGTCTGGAGGCTGAACATCCCCTGTACTTCTGGCGCCGGGATAGCGAGGAAGGATTCATAGTGCGATATAGCGGATGCGGTGGCGCTGAGGATGCCGTAGTTGTCGCAGCTGAGGTATCTGCCCAGAGTTCAAACAATCTCAGTAAACGAAAAAAAAGGCCCCATTCCAAACCCGCCCCCTAGCAATCAATTGGGCAACGAGACAGAAGCTCTTGGAAGAATATGTAATGATGGGATGGATATAGATATAGAACACTCACTTCCCATGATGTCCCTTAAAACTGAAACTCTCACTCCCCGCCACCCTCGTCGCAACCCACACCTGTCTCACATCATGAGGTTCCGCCGTCGCCGGATCCCCGTCAATCAGATTCTCCAGTTCGCTGGCAAAGACTTTCCCATTCGCGTCGCAGGCGATGCATGTCGGCGGGTCGGAGGGGAGCACGAAGATGATGGGACCGGCGATATCGCTGGGGACGTCGGCAGAGACCCAGCTTTGGTCTTCGGGAGGTTGTTCTTCTTCGGTGGCGTCTCTGGTGGTGTTCGTTATTGCACCAGTCGTGGAAGAGGTAGACTTGCTGGATTTAACGCGGTCGTTGGAGTCGGCGTCGTAGTCGCGGTGTTTGCGCTTTTTGGGCTTGTCGCCTTTGAAGGTTAGGGGTTTGACCATTTCTGCTAGAGGCAGGATGCTATTGTGGATAGTATCACTTGTGTATCACTTGGGTGGAAGTTGGGGATAGTGTCAAGGTAATGGAGCACTGACAGAGGCGAAGGGAATGTGCTGAAAGATAATAAGATGCGAACGATGTCATAGCTACCCAGTACAGTATATTACATGGATCCGTCCCGCACTACCAGCATCAATCAACCAAATTACGGTAATTCCGAGGTAATTATGCCGCAGTCAACACTGCACTTCAATAATAAATCTCAATTCAAGTCAATCAGACTGTGAAGCCATTATTCCCTTACGCTGCGCCGAGTGTGTTCCTACCTTGGTGGAAAATGATCTACCATGTGGAGGTCTCTACTGCAGTCGCGCGATCATTGCCTAGCAGGATGTCTGTCAAGGTACTCAGTCTCGCGCTCAGTATATGAACCCACCATCTCTCTACCCAATTGTACTATTTTTTTTCCAGCAATCTTCGTACAGCCTGCGATTGCAATGCTCCTTGTTGTACCCAAGCAAGCGGAAAATTCTGTTTGTCAATTCAATTATATGCTTGCATTTCATACCATCCATTTATCCCATGTACACGTTTCACCAAAAAGAAACCCAATTTTTATCTATCCAACCCACCCTAATCGAAGGTGATAGCGGCCTTGATGGCACTCTTGTTGCGCATGGCCTCCAAGCACTCCTCCCACTGCTCGATCTTGAAGACCTTGTTCACAATGCCCTTGACTTTCACCTTACCGGAGTCCAGGTAGTCAATGGCCGCGGGGAACTTGTAGACCTCGGAGAAACTGCCGAGAATGGTGATCTCGTCACCGACTGGGATCACAAAAATGTTAGCAAGTTGATGGTCTTGGATCGGACTGGAGAAAAAACAGTCCACTTACAGATCTTGCTTGGGGGCCACGAGACACGGTCCTTGTTGGCATATACGCCGTACACGACGAGCTTGCCACCACGGCGCACATAGTTGATGGCGTCCTCCAGAATCTTGACGCTGCCGGTGGCCTCAACGACAATGTCAAAGCCATAAGGGTTGTCGGCCTTGAGCTTCGCGAACTGAGCGCTGGGGTCCTTGCGGGAAAGAGCAATGTATTCGTCACCAGCACCGAGAGACTTGGCCAGATCCATCTTCAGACCCTCAGGAGCGGCAACGACGACGTGGCAACCACCGTTCAAACGGAGCATCTGAGCAAGGACCTACAGAACACATGTTGGTAAGAACCTGAGTCGGTCTCATGAATAGAAGGCAGAAGGTGAGGCTTACGAGACCGGTGGGACCAGCACCGAACATAAGAACAGTAGAGCCCATCTTGGGGGCAATCTTGTCGAGACCGTGAGCGGCGCAGGAAGCAGGCTCGAGGAGGGTAGCATCGACATCGGAGAGGTTCTTGATCTTGAAAACCCTGCCAGCTATTGAAAAATGGAGTCAGACTCCGTCATATAGCGCACTGAACGGATGTGACCGCACTACTTACCAGGGTAGGCGCAGTACTCAGCAAAACCTCCGTTCATGGTGACACCGTGGGCCTCGAAGTGCTCACAGAGCAACTCCTCACCGCGACGGCAGTAGAAGCACTCGCCGCAGAGCTCGGAATTGTCGGCAACAACACGGTCGCCGATGGAGAAACCCTTCACCTTGGGGCCAAGAGCAGCAACAACGCCAACGGTCTCATGGCCTACGGAATGTGTTAGATGTGCGTCGAAAAAAAGATCTCCGTCGACAAGACCACAGCTGCAGGAACATACCAGGAACCAAGGGGAACTAAACAGACTTGGTCAGTATGGCGGCAACTCCAAGCGGATCAGGAGCTGGTTCCATAACATACCTTGGCAAGGAACTCTCCCTCGTGAATGTGCAAGTCAGTGCCGCAAACACCGCAAGCCTTGACCTTAATCTAAACCATTCGCAAGATTCAAGACGTCAGTCATTTCGAATCTCGCCAAAAAGACCTCATTATGGATGGATCGGTCGAGCGGTCTCACCAGGACATCATTCTCGCGGAGAGTGGGAAGAGGAATATCGACGACGCCGTACACCTCAGGCTTCTCATATCTGTGGTACAATGACGCAGAGGTTAGCAATACTCATCCCGGACAACATCGTGAGCTTGATTCAAGCACATCCTCTCAACGTCTTCGCGGTTCGGAGCGGGATACGGAAGAAGTCGGAAAGGAGTCCAGCAAGACGTACCTGAGGGCCTTCATGGTCTTGGGAAGATTGCCAGCCATTGTGTCTATATAGGGAAGGAGAAGAAATGGAATTGGTGGAAGATACTGCTTGAGGCAGAAAGAGTCAGTCATATAAAATCGGCGTCAGGTTTTTTTTGGCTATCAACAATCGAGAAATCGCCGGAAGCTTGTCCGCCACGAAGGAGAGTTGGGACGAAAGACATTCTGTCATGACCGGGGGGTAGGGAAGTATAGATCGATTGACGAGATGAAACTTACCAAGAAACAGATCTTGATAGGAGAGGGCCGTAGGAAGAGTCTATGTGTATGTGAAGAAGACGAAGGAAAAATCCCAGGTCAGAAGAAGGACGGGGGGAGGGGGAAATAGCCGGCTTCAAGTACTGCTTGCAATGTTATTGCAGGAGACGGCGAGAAGCGGCTGGAGCAGCAATTGCGATGCGGGTTGTGGTGGGGGAGGATCTCTCGCAGCGGGCGCTGATGAAGTCAGTTGAATCCACCGTCTCAGCTCTCTCTGCTTACTCTGTACATTCAGTGGATCGCGGATCGTCGCAATTCGCGGAACGCCACAGGAGTCTTTCTATCTTTCCTCTAACTTATCCTAAAAGCACCAAGGAGTCAAGGACAGCTCATCATGCATACAGAGCGAGATAAGTGAATTAGGTCTTGTGAACTTGTGCCTGGGAGCTTAAGTGCGGGAGGGTGCGGGTGCCCTTCCCATTCGCAGCGAGCGAGTCCAGCTGGTTCACCTGGGATCCATCGAGACTCCATCCTGAACCTCATTCCAACTCCACGGCAAAAGCAGCGCTGTGACTTTCTCCAAACGCGGCTCCGCAAGGACATACTGTAGGTGTACGCACTGTACCAGAGAGGGTGAGAGTGATCACTGATCACAAATTCTGAGGTCCTTATCATTCCATAGCATAGCACTGGCATTCTCTACTAGCTCGAAATCCCATTCCTCGAAAGAGTCATTGATATCCATGGATACGTCCTAGTAATAATGATCATGTGAAGTACCACTAACCTGGATCCAGTGGATAGGAAGTTTTCTGCGTACGGTACCTGATCTTTATTTAGCTCGCCTCTAGAGCCTAGACTAGAACTGCCCCCCATTGTCCCTTTGAAGCCTCGAATTATTATTTTATTGCTTTGATTTAACCACCTACAGAGTATATGCTCGATGGAACAGAACTACAGCAGCTACTGTATTATCGTGTCCTGTCCTAAGTAAGTCCTAACGACTGATTGATTGATCTAGCTTAGAAATCCAGCTCACCGCTTCGTTGCGATGAGAACCGCTTCACTCTCCTTCAAAAATAAGGCTTGAAAGTTGAAGGCTTTACGTACTGTACCCTGCCGAATGGGTCCCCCACAAACTTTCGGATATTAGACTTTGACACGTTCCTTTTCCCTTTTCAAAGATGCCGAGAAGAAAAAAGCAAAGACATCAAGTAAGTAAGAAAAAGTCTTTCTGTTCCCATGACTCCAATCGACGGGCCTCGACCCCGTGGCTGGTGCATCAGAAGGATCAGATTGGGTCCCAGCAGTCAAGAATTGCTTGACCGCTACTAAACTCCCCCCTTACAGTGATATAAGACGTGGTACCCTAGTGATATTTTAGCTCCCGGGGAAGGTCTTTCAACCCCCAGTAGTGCCGCGACTAACTAGTGTCTCATGGATCTTCCTACGGTACTCTGAATTGCGCTTTTTTTTCGTGGGATCCAAGACAAGGCGGGCCCGCATCACGCGGTGGATTCCTGGAGCTCCAGCTAAAGTGTAATTAATTGGGAATATGAATAGCCACAATAATATCCCATGTCAATCAGAATAATACCTATATAGTTGTAGGCGAAAATGCAGCTCACCAAATGCCATTTCCATCCACGGACGGGAGCATCGCCGCTTTACCCAGTCACGGGACTGAGTGCTGAGGGAGCAGAAGGGAGCGAGGCACGAGCAGGGCACGAGCAGGGCGCGAGCAACGCGCGAGCTGACGGGAGGTGTTGCCGTGGACACAAAACGATGTCAGAACAGCGCTGATCCAAGATGTGACGAGAGAATGAAAATAGGATGATGCTCCGAGGCTTTTCAAGGCAATGATCAAAAGCTTCTGCCAGAGGCTCAGAACTCTAGAAAGGAATGGACAACTTGTGGTGATATTGAAGATATCTACGGAGTAGGAGCGCTGGGCTACCTGTGGGTGGTGCTAGGCCAACTTGGCCAAGGCAAGCTAGGCGAAAAGGCACTTGGTCTCCTAGGAGAACCTCTAAACATCAAGATGCTTATATAGGAAGACCATCAGAGAAGACCAAGGTGCCTATATGTAGGGCTTTTCCAAGTTTTCCTAAATCATAAAAGTGCTGCTAGTGTGTCAGGCACTGTAGGTCTCCAGCAGCCTGCTATGGGTGCTCTAAAGATAGACTACCTGAGACTATTAATGCCAAGTTGCCAACTTCAGAAAGAATTTAACTGAAGTTAATTAAGAACTCACTAATAACGTAATATATAAAAGATGTTGAGACAGCGCCTAGAAGTCGCTAGCGGAACGCCCGAGCGCCGCAGGCGTGGATGCCTCTCGTACGTATCTGTATCGAGTATAGCACCACACGTGACACACACGGTCAAGCCACAAAGGCGACTCGGAGATGTATCGGAGATGTGTAGCAAGATACAACAGACATAACGTAATCAGACACTGAGTGAGCTGCACCACCAGTACTACATTGATTACTACATTAATTATCAATACCCTAATATGGAAATAATGAAGCTATATAAAGGAAATGCTATTTATTAGGACATCTAGTTCTAACATAACTGTCGCGGGCTACGCCCGTAGATTACTCGGCTTCGCCTTCGCCTCCGCTGATTGGTTCGATATGCTTGGTCACGTGACCATGATAGTTGATAGTCGCGTCTATCAGCGCGTAGGACCTCTTTCTTTCTCCTCCCAGCGAATCCTTTCTGTATGTATCTACTAGTTAGATAATAAAAGGCTTTGGCCCTCTACAATAACCAATCACATGACAGTTACTGCATTGTGGTGGTGCCCATTTCTTTGGCTCCTCTTGCTCCTTACACCTTAATAGCTTCCTAAGCAAGCTGCTGGCCTTAAGCACCTATTAGGATGCCTCCAGTAGCAATATAGGATTGTATAGCTTCTTGCTTCCTCTTTTGATGCTGATTAGCTGCACGAAGCTCTTAAACCTGGTTGTTGTGAACAACTCAATCTCATTGGCTAGGAAAGCAATAAGGTAGTATCGTACTAGAAGATCAGCGTAGGGAGGGAAGGAAAAGGATGCCAAATCGGGGCCGAATGTGGGAGCAGATATCCCAAGCGAGGATGTAAACATCTCAAACAGGCTAGCTAAGAATACAGGTCCAAAAGGCCAGCTGGGCCGTGCTACGGGCTAGGTCCCGTGGGTCGCTATAAGCTATAACGTCTAGCATACAGAAGATCTAGCTGAAGAAGAAAAGGAAGCTCAGCGCGCAAAGCGCGTGGAGCTGACGAACATATTTGAACAGATGCAGCGCTAGCCGCATTCAGACAAAACGAGGGTTTAGCCAGAGTCATTGATCTCTCGGGCGTAGCCTATAACAGGCCGTCACAGTTGTGAAGTATAATAACTTTATGCATTGTCATCTCACATCCTTTTGCTAGTTAGTGGAGTGCTTGTAGATGAGTGATCCATCTTTATTTCTTTTTAGGATTGCTGGTTCCACCGTTTTTCCTTAGAGTTCATAATCTGATTGTCGGCTTAACACGTCTGCTTGTCCGTTTTCTGAGCCTTTGCAGTGTATGATCTTAAAATCATACTGTGACAAGGTTTCTGCCCATCTGGCTTGCCTTCTTGTCAACTCTTTAGTTGTCGTGAAGTAAGTCAGGTTCTTGTGGTCTGTTCTCACAGTGATTGTGTGTTTTACTCCTTTTAGGTATGGTCTCCAGACTTTAAACGCTGTCACTATGGCTAGCAGTTCTTTGTCATAGATGTTGTAGTTCAGTTCTGCTTGGATGAGCTTTCTCAAGTAGAATGTAACTGGTTGTGGTTTTCTATCTAGTCCTGATTGTATCATTCTGGCTCTAATTGTATAGTCTGATTGTCACACCCTGGGATCTCTCAAAGCTAGCGTACTAGTATTTAGTAGCAATTGGCAGTCTTCCACAATGGATATGGGTTTAACCTCCGAACCCAACAAGGTAACGCTGACACAAACCTGGTGACGTATCTTTATAGAGCAAGTCCTAGCTCTCCTATACCTTGCCCAGCTAAGGTATAGCG
>JSYV01000947.1:0-62712 GCA_000787455.1 Evansstolkia leycettana | reverse complement strand
CCTTTCCTGAGCCCAACACAAGCCTTCGGTTGTCGCTTGATGACGTCCCCTCTCCCCATCGACAATGATGAACGGCAATCGTTCGGGAGTCACTTGGTTTGATGAAGACAAGTGGATCGGATCTGAAGTCACGTTTGGGGGGCTCCACCCATCAAAATGGAGGCTCGACCGGAAACTTGCTGAAAGTGAAGAGTGTGCTACTGAATCTGATGTCAAGGAGTGTATGATGGCCTCTGAAGCCCGCGGTGTCTTTGTGTGTTCAAGAATTGATGACCCAGGCCAGGAGGCTGTGGTGAAGATTCGGATGCAGTATGCTTCCCTGTTCTCAGGCCCATGGTTTTCATCGCCTAAGCAGTTTCATTTAGGATACCATACTTCAATACAGCATTCAAGTCTCGTCGAGCGAGGGCAAGGCAGGCGGAGCCGGACATGAGGGTAACATCACAGCAAAGAGGTCAGCGCCCTTGAACATCTGACCGCCGCAGGTTGCTCATCAACGCCTGTATTGTTCGCCTGGAAACATGAAACTTAAGGCGATGATGACTGGATACCGGGGGGCTATATAGACTACATCTTGATGGAGAAACTTCCAGGGACAAGCCCAGGTTACTGGTCCGGCGTCATGAAAAGGAAAGAGCGTGATCAACTCCGGGAAGCGTTCAAGGAACCATGGCAGGAAGTTGTTACAAGAGTTTCTGCAGACCATATGTGTTTTATAGCAATGGGTTGGGGGAAGATGGGGATATTCTAACTGATTACCCTAGAGGATGCATCGCCTGTGGCAGAGTCCACCAAGACTGTGGTATTCGAAACCTCGTCTGGGATCGTGAAAAGCGGAAATGGTAAATATACTCATTCTCACCGTGTCTGCACGACTTTTTGTCAAAAACTGGGTTTGCTGACAGAGAGCCTTCACACTTGCAGCTACATCGTTGACTGGGAGGAGTGGAGCGAAGCTACTGATGAGGATGTTTGGCGCGATACCCAGTACGTCGCCTGGAACTTGGCGTGGGTTCAAAATCATAATTGCGACGATATGTCAACATGGGCTCTGTGATTGATGTGAAGGATACTAAGCTGGGATTCAACAAGTCAGATGAAGCCCGCTAGACATCGAGCCATCAAATCAAAGAAAACATGCAGTTGTGATCAGGGCACGCTGATTCCTTGAAAAGCGGGCATTCAAGCTCCATTCCTACATATCCTATTCCTTTATTCTATGCGGCTAGCTCATTCATACTTCCCAGTGATGAGGACGATGGTGACACTGGCTCACCCTTTGATCTTGCTTCCTTGGGTCCTCTGCGCCCCCTGCCTCATCAAGGAAATTAAAAAGGGCCTTTGGTTGAAATCGAGAATGCGGCTCCAGGGAACTGATAATGGCCCATTTAAATGTTTTTCGAACGGTGGTTAGTAAGGTGCGGAGCTGTTGAATTGTTCAACACTTTTCGATGTTGACATCCTCGACATCTCAGCTCTCGATCTGCTAGTTCGAATGTGTCTCTGGATTCGTGATATACAACTCTACATGGATTGCACGGATGGGACTGAAATATACATCTCATTGTAACGAAGCTTGAAATCCAAGACTGATTAATAGTACAGGCATACACGTTAAAAATACAAACATGTGCACACGATCCCATGCTCTCATGCCACATCAAGTCATGCTGGGGAAAAAGCGTCCCATTTACGAGACACGTTTCGTACCAGACACACCCACATTTCCATCCCGAACCTCGGCGGGAAGGTCGTCCTCGTCAGGGCCCTCGTTGTAACCGGTATTAGTCTGGGGCTTAGTGTGGCGAAGACGATCGCCGCCCATGATGTTGGACTCGTCGATGGCCTCGCGCTCGTCGTCGTCTGTACCGTTATCAGTCTCATGCATCTGAATGAGCAATCTAGAAACAGGGTCAACGAAACAAAAGAGTCATACCAAGCTGTGCGTTGGTGTTGGAGTACGGAGGCTGCATGGGATCATCATAGTCGGCTTCGTCGGGCACGACAGGAACCTGATCCCTCAGCTCGGGCCTGGTCTCGCGGATATACGAGTCGTCGATGACACGACCGGAGACGGGTGAGGGATCGTTCTCCCTCTCGTAGTTGTCTTCAGCTTCTCTTTCGACGGGGTTGGACATTTTGACTGTATGGTATGGAGTGATTCGAAGGAACAACAGTATTCTAAACAGGAGTTGGGCACTGTAGGAGAAGTTGAGTTTCGAGGAAGAGAAAGAAAAACAGATGATATTCTTCTAGTGATGTCGAATGATGCAGCGATGACTGTAGAAGGATGTCTGGACAATCCCGGGCCATTGGTCGCATATATATGTGTTTCTTCCTGCGAACCATGTCCCTCATGCACACGCAAAGCTGACATCAGGCGA
The DNA here is from genome assembly GCA_000787455.1 of Evansstolkia leycettana. Lineage (NCBI taxonomy): Eukaryota > Fungi > Ascomycota > Eurotiomycetes > Eurotiales > Aspergillaceae > Evansstolkia > Evansstolkia leycettana. Next base: position 60,328 of record JSYV01000947.1, on the reverse strand, counting down.
TACGCTCTATGCTCTCAGTCCAGTTGATTTCGAATTTCAATTCCCTGCCCTGTATTGCTACCAAGGGTAGATCCTCATTACAGACCATAGCATGGATCACGGTTAAGTGTGATGGATGTCATCCATGTGGATGGCACTTCATGCACTTTGACCGGTTTCTTTTCCCACGGTCAACTCTGACTATTTTCTTTTCTTTCCAATCGGATGGAATAGCGTCAGAAGCTTTGATTTCTTACGACATCTACGACCAGTTGAAATCGACGCTTGTTGGGAAATAGGGACGTGGCGATCGGATCGGCATAGTCCCTCGTTGTGATCTGATCTGGAGTCTGCCGATGTCATCGGCAGAACCCATTGCACTGGTCGCTGGGGTTCAATCGAGGCATTACCTAGGTAATTCGAGATATGTAGTTGTTCAAATTGATACATCCATTTCATACTGGTTATCTTCAGCATCGTCTCTGTCACCTCAATGACCCACAACTCACTTGCTGCGAGACGGTCGTCTAGACGAGAAGATCGACGATCGTAGTTGTTTCCCCCAGAAGAAAACTTGATTTTCACATTAGGCCCTTCGTCTGCAGCTGTCTTCTGTATTCACCGTTATGTTAGCATTTTATCACTCCGAGATTCGTCCTGCTCGAAGGCAAATCTGACGAACCCATGACGCATCATGTTTACATCGTGTTGACATCTGTTTGCCGTAGGATTAAAGCAGCTTGAAGACGTGATGAGTACCTAGGTACGATTGTTTTTTCCATCAACAATCTTCTACAATCATACGAACACATATTCCTCAATTGTACCTGCGAATACATTTTGCTATCTAGCATCTCAAAGTCTTTCAACTGCACAACTTACGACGGAATCTATCATCATGTCCGCCCCAAAAGACAATAACGAGCTCTGGGTCTCTACCGAGGACAAGCTGAACGCCATGCGCGGCTACAAAGCGTGAGTCTTGTACTCCTTGGTTTCTCTTGCAGCAGGGCAATAGCTGATAAGAGACAACATTTACTACAGCGCTATGCAAAACCCCAAGGTGTCAGACGAAGCCAAGAAACACGCCAAAGACGTCCTCGACAACGAGATCGGCGACGACAAGCCTCGACATGACCTCTACCAAGCCAGAGGCGATCAGAACAAGGATCCTATGAGAGTCGCTGCTGGATACAAAGCGTGAGTTCAAGAAAAAAACAGCCCAATCTCGACATGACCCTTCTACTGGAGTTGCTAATTTGTTATGTCTAGCGCTACTAAAAATCCCAGGGTGTCGCAAGAAGGCAAGGAAAGGGCTGCTGAGGAGTTGAACCAGACGGCTGGTCCGGAGGAGTAAGTATGTGTGTGTGTGTGTGTGTGTGTCCAGATAATGGGTTTGTATCGTTATGGGATGAGGAATATGTATATTAGTGTTAGATTTCTGTTACGATTGCGTTTGATGACTTTGAATATTATGTTTTGGATTTATAATAGATACATTTGTACGGATCCAGGTCTTTTGACTAATATGTATTCAGTTTTGAAACGTAGGCAAGACTCTGCTCGACGATCAAGATTGCATATGCTGATTCGACACACAGGCTGGATGGGCAGCGAGAGAATGGGCATCTGAACACCACTATGGATATAGTGCTGAGTCGGATTTGTATTATGTGACAAGCAGACTTGCATTAACTCTAGCGAAGATATATGCTACCGGTATCGTTATTCTGACCCGATCCATCTTCTACAGTTGTTCCTCAATCGTAATACGTTTCAAATAATTCTAGATCAGGCACGCTGACCATACACAATCAGACAGCCACGACAAACATCTATATTCAAACCCTACCAGCCCGGCCAACCTACTAAGCTGACGGGTTCGGATTCATCACATCACCCGGCCACTTGCGAAATGTGTCCATAAGCTGATCAAACGGCGCCGTCAAGAGCCCAACCACCGTCTCGTACGGAGGCTTGTTCGGCGCCATGGGATGAGATCGGGATGGGACAAACATCTTGGTCCGACCGAAAGATTTGGAGAGACTCTTGCTTTCCTCCGCGGTGATTGCATTGTCGAGCTTGACGAGGTCGACTTTCTCTTCCTCCTCCATGTGCTTGGTGAGATCTTGCATGAGGCGTTGGATGGCCGGGAGGAATTCGGGATCGCCGCATTTCAGGTTTTGGAAGTATTTGAGCTTTTCTTTTACCTGAAGTACAAGAGTCAGCGGAACTCAGTATACGACGCAATAAGGAAGATGAGAAAACGCACATCCTGATGCTCGCGACGGTCCTTGTCCGCTGTGGCTTTACCGTCTTCGCGCAGATACTTCTCAAAAGCAGGATATACCACCAGCTCCTCCCCAATCGCGTGCCGGGCGAGTTCCCAGGTGAATTGGTTCTGGTACCTGGTTTTGTCGTCCTCGTCGTTAGAGTTGAGGACCCGGTCGTAGCAGTCCTTGATCAGGTGGTGGTCCTTTTTAATCGTGTCCGAAATGCGAGCAGTCATGCTGGAAGTGTGAGTGTTGATGGTCGTAGTGGCATCGAGCATGGTGCAAGCTCTAGTCTCAAGAGATTGATTCTCGTACAAGAAGCACAGTGCTCGCCAATTCATACAAAATTTGGAATCAGCAAAATTGAAGTTGATGCATCCTTGCGTCACGCTCATTAGCAATCATCAAGACGTAGAGATAGGGTAAGGTATCAATCGGTCGTCGGCACTACCAAAACAGTCTGGAATCTGGCTCGAATAGCCTAGTGTAAACATAAGCGTAGTTTATCTGGAACAGACTTCGGCAGAACAGAGCTGCTGATTGACAGTTCCTGTCCTGTATAATTGTTGGATTTCACCGAGGTTTTCATCATCGTGAGTTCATTGGCGAGATCGACCGCAACAAAGTTCCGATTGAGGCCCTGAGGCCGACTTTGCTTTACTGCGAGTTACTATGAAGCGTACATAGTGTATCCTCGGGACTTATTTCAGAGACGCTGAAACTAGGTGAAGAGAGTAACTTTGGGATTCGTTGGCATAACCTCGACGTTGTTCATTCTCAGGTCAGGTCCAAGATCGATTTCCAACGCAGCGTCAGGGTAATTCGACCCAGTAATTACTAAAAGGAGGGATGAGTGGAAGAACATCGCAGGAATGCTAAAATACATCCGAGCCCTCCTTCAAGCACTAAAATACTACGAATCACCAATCTGGTCTGTTAGATTGTAGTTGCCAACATCTCGTAGCTACATTGATCAGGACGTTTATTCGACACTGGATGCAACCAAAGAACACGCTAATGTCTGCCATTGCGTTTCAAGGCTTGAGCTGACTTGGCAAGGGAGTGCCTGAGCCCCTCGACTGATTCCAAAACAAAAGCAAAGACTGTGACTGTGCGCTGGCATTCCTAACAGAGCCTTATAAGTACTCCGTACAATTTGGCGAGCACTGCAGCTGCTGGCAGGCTCTGTGATTTCACCTTCAACTGAGGCTTTATGCAAAGGAACAGTCTCTGACAGAATCAGTAAACATCTCTTCCAGTCATCTTGCACGCTCTGTGGAGCTACGGCTATCCTATTCATGAATGAGACTGCCCGCGTCACGTTGTGCATTGAGGAGCGCGTCTGCTCTTGATCTTAATACTATCTTCTTATAGTATCCTGGACTATTTCCTCCTCTGCCAACATTCAGCCAGCGATGAGTGATGCTGGCTGTCTTGCCAGACCAAACCACAGACAGCCACGAGAGACCATGATCAACGGTTAGTCAATCCCTTGCGTCGATGATTTGGCTCAAGGACAGGTCGCGACTGACTCCATAAGAGCATCCAGAAGAACAGCTCCGAGATCCATCCATCTAGCCTCATTCAATTTCTTCACAGACCAAAAATGTCGACTACATTGCCCATGAACCCGCAGCACCTAGCGCCTCGTCCCAAGCAAGATGGTGGTCTTACCAGCTCAAGCACGTTGAAGCGTCTGTCACAATGGGTCTGGTCTGGATGGAGTCGAACGCCTACTCAGTCCTCTGACGCTCAGACCGACACTTCTGGCATCGAGAATTCCAATCCGAACGTTACCGCGAATACTAGTAACGCAATTGTCGGCCCTGCTTCAACGCCGTTCTCCGCCGCCAAAGACGAGGGTTCTGCCCCCCTGCAGCCAGACCCTGGCCACCTGCGCATGTACAATCCCTGCCTCACTTGCAGGGATTGGACACGGTGTGATCGCGTTTACCCCCAGTGTGGATATTGCCAGTACGAGCAGGTGTTGTGCTTCTACAGCGACAATGTCAACATCCCCAGGAGGTCGAGCACGACGAGGACGAAGAAGAAGCAGCAGCAGCAGCAGCGCCGTTCTTCGTTTCATCCAATGGCCACGGCGCAGGAGCAGTGGTCGGACGAGAGGGACTAGAAGATGAGATGCGCTCTGAAAGCAAAACTTTCACGAATGTTACGACATGAGAATCGATCATCGTATGATGTTTTCTGTTTTTGCTGGCATTTATCTTATCGAGCCGTTCGATAGATAATGAGGTTTCCCCGGATTTGGCGATAAAGCATGGACAAGTTGAACGAGGGCCTTTTTGGAGTTGGTAATTCCTCATAATTATTCTTCCTGTTTATAATTAGAAAAGCCTTAGACAAGACAAAGATTACCGAGTAGAGAGGTTCTTCTTGGGAGGATCTACTCCGGATTGTCAAGGTGGACGGCGATGGCCATCATCGCGGACTTTGGCTGTGCATGTACGTGCAGCGAGCAATTGGGGAACACAATGTGCGATGAACATCGCAGAAATCTATTCTTCAAAGGATTGACTGAGGAACTTTGGAGAAATCTCCGACCCAACTGCGTCATGAAACTCAACGAGCATCGGAGCACTGTCACCCGATCTCAGGTCCAACTCTGGAGTTGTGGACTGCGGGGTGAGTATATCTTTGTATACATCTTCTTCTTCTTCTTCTTCTTCTTCAGGTGTAACTGATCTTAATTAAATAGAAGCGAACGGTTCGTTACGACCTGTTGTAAGCGACGAACTTTCGTGGCAGACATTGTATACGTCTCTGTATAGCTCATCCGTTTCCCTGCAACAAAGGTACATCTCCACGTCTCAGCTAAATGAATTCACATCTTGAAAAAAAGGACTCGATCAAGATATGCCTGCCTGATCGAGTCTCTTTTAGAAGTCCTATCGCCAAAGACACATGCTTACCTTCACAGATGGAATCCGAATACCGATGCCTCGCAGAACTTATCCGCCAACGAGCAGCATCGCATACCAAGAAACGATTCCTCGTCGCCATTGCTGGAGTACCAGGATCCGGCAAAACGACCACCGCAGAAGCTGTAGTGAAATACCTGAATTCATCATCATCATCCTCGTCTCCACCTCGAGCGGCTCTTCTATCCATGGACGGATTCCACCTCCCCCGCTCAACGCTGGACCAACTTCCCAATCGCGAGGAGGCATATCTCCGCCGGGGTGCACCGTGGACCTTTGACGTGTCTCGCTTTGTGAAATTCATGCGTCGACTACGCTCCTGGGCGGATGCAGAGCCATGTTCGACAGACTCATCATCATCATCAACAGCAGCAGCAGCAGGCGATGCAGCAATCTACGCACCCGCATTCAACCATTCAACCAAAGATCCCATCGAAAACGGCATTGTCATCACTAACGAGACATCCATCGTCATCATTGAGGGGAACTACCTTCTCCTCGACGAGCCGGAGTGGCGCGAGCTCGCGCCGCTCGTCGACTACCGCGTCTTTGTCGATACGGATCCTCAAGAGGCGAGAGCGCGCGTCGCACGGAGACATGTCAAAGCGGGGATTGAGAAGACGTTAGAGGATGGATTCAAAAGGGTGGATAGAAATGATTACTTGAATGGGATTATGATACGGGAGAAGCTGATCAAGCCTGATGTGGTGATTCGGAGTGTGGCGGTGGTATGATAGATGGAATAGAATAGAATAGAATATCATTTATTTCCCGTCAGGGAATACATACACTGAGATAATATCTACACTGCAAAAAAAAGGTACTGTGCCAACGAAATGAAAGCACTGTCTCGACTCGGCATTATTACTCCTTAATCTCCTGCTTGTGGAACACATCTAGCAATCTACTAGTCAGCACCATTCATTGTATCGGAAACAAAGACAAATACTCACTTGGAATCTCAGGCATCCAGCTCGCTCGCGATTTACAAAAGAATTCCCCCTTGGGAGGCAGGGCTTCAGGATCGTCTAGGGATCCAATACAGATATACCGGAATGTATCCTTGACAGCGTCCTAGGAGGATGCCATGTCAACTGCAACTTCACGACAGAATAGCACATGAAGGGAAAAAGGACATCCTAATATGGATCAAAGAGAGCAAAGAAAAGAAAAGAAAGGTCAAAACATACCCCATACTCCAGGATGAAACTCCCACAATTCTCGCAGAATTCACGATGAAGCAAAGCACCGGAGCCATTATCGCCAACATGCTCTTTGGTCTTGCCCTTGGTGATTTTGAAGGCATCCTTCGGGACTTTGGAGGTCAAGCCATAGTTGGTTCCAAATGCTTTCTACTTGTCTTGTCAATGGGATTTCCATCCATTTTGGTCTTGGATCACAGACTGACTTTGCAATTCCGACAATGACACAACGACGTCCTCGCATCATCCGGCGAGTCGAGCGTCAACTCATACCGAACCTGATGACAGGAGCAGGATCCGGTATACGTTACCATTCTGGAGAGGATTGTGCTGGAGAACGAGCGATAGGGCTGGTAGAGGACTATCTGATATATGGAGGATGCGCTTGGATGGCGAGTCAGAGAGGCCAAACGATTCATTTATACCCTACTACTTCTTTTTTATGAGATACAGCACTTAGTAGAGACTGTCTCGGAAGACCAGGACAAAGATATTTATTCATCATATCAATATACGATCTGGCTACATGTTCTATCAAAACAAGTTTGTTGACTGGGCGTTGACGTCATTTGTAGGCTGGCTGGTCAGACAGAACAACCATGAAGGAACATTCGAAACAAAGAAAAAGAAGATTGGTGGAAGATGTTTGACAGTACTCATTACAGATCTTGAGTACACCCAGATCTAGATGTATATTGCTGCATATTGTCGGTATACGAGTAGTCCAACGCAAGCGACCTAATATATCTACAGAAGAGGACCCGACAGACATATTCAATCCAACCATGTCAATTACTGCTGCTGAAACTGCTGCCAGTGAATTGATACTCTTATAGACTCCTATTCTCATAGTCAGTCAATTCTTTACTGTCCTATCAAGAGTATTGATTGTATTCAAGAATGGCCACTCTTCAATATATACAGCATTCGCCTGTCTAAGGTACTGTGCCCACTCCTATGCATGATAATTCAATTTCTTTGTGACCCAGAACTTGGTAGAATCAGACCTTTCAGTAGTAGACATACAATTCATTCTGCTGCAGATGACAATAAAGATTCCCCTCAGACGGCAGGACATACTCCAACATTCACTCGCAATAAAGGGGTACAAAACCAGCCAAAGTCCTTCGCAGAAGACCTTCAAAAGAGCTACATGCGCATCTGCAGCTTCTAGGTGCTTCTGTATTTCACTGCTTTCTCTGGTTGTTTCCTTCACCCTGCGTATCAAGCAGACCCCGACGGGTATATATAGAGCTCATCGTCGCTCCTAGATAGTCAGAGATCATTACCATATATCATGTCTCGTTCTCTTGATCTCTAGCAGAAAATATCAATATATTCAAGAGTTGGCCTTTAAGCAACCTCCTGATGAGTGAATCTGGCTTATCGGGGTTGATTGAGACATGATTATGGAGGATCTAATATACCTCATTGTCCTTGTCTCATGTCCCTTATTGAACAATAGAGCGTCCAGACAGAGTGGAGATCCCTGAATGTCGCTGTCTCCATCTATATATTCAGTCTTACCTATTCAGTAGAATAGTGGTCTCTGTTGCAATATGCAAGCCTATTCAACATGTCAGTGTTGATGGCTTCAACAATAGGACCACGGAGAGGCAATCAACGCATCTCGCTCTCCATCTCCCTGGAAGAAAAAAAATATTTATATCTCGCAAGCGTTTTCGTTCTCGTCTTCTTCTCCCATTCCTTCATCAAGTTGATCCCTCTCGCAAGCACCTTGCAAGCACCTTGCAAGCATCCTTCCCTGGTAAGTGTTCTGCCAGATGCTTCTCCAAGCGTGAGACCACCGGAGGACTCTAACATCAATCGTCCAGGAAGCACAGTCTACCTCTCTTCTCAAACACCAATCTCGAGCTGGTCTCGAGACATCAAAGTAAGTGACCTTGGAGCCTTCCAGCCTTTGCATTCGGCGCATCTTTCAATGGGCGTCCTCCTGGACGCTGTCTGGCCGTTATGCAATTGCTTCGCAGCAATCGAGTGCTAATCTATCCAGACAAGCCTAGATCAACCAATTCGTCTTTTCTTAAATGGGGCCAGTGATCATTTTTTGCCCCAAGAAAATGGCAAGCCGAGCTGCCAACGCCGAGGTAAGCAGTTCCACAGACAGCTGTCTCCAAGTGAGCCATGCAGCTTCTAACAGTCAGGAAACAGACCACATGCGCGCCTGAGGCGCCGGCCGTTACTTCTTCTTCCTCCTCCTCCTCCTCCTCTTTTTCTTCTTCTTCTAAGCGTCTTCGTGGCCCTCGGGCCGACATTCTTATGTGCCGGCTCCTAAGGAGCCAGGAGGGCAGGCTCGCTCTCCAACTGGAGCTAGATCGGGCCAACAGGGAGCTGGAACGGGCCCGCGGGGCCGAGCTGCAAGTGTTGCGTCTGCATCTTCGGATGCAGAAGCTGCAGAACAGGCAGCGAAGGAGGCTGGAAAGGGAGCGGGAGCACCTCCGGGTAGAGATGGAGCGAGTGCATGTCCAGATCAGGGATCTGGATGAGCAGGACTTCCTGCTCAGGCAGTTCGTGCGTGCGCGGGTGCTGGCGAGAAGGCACCTGTAGATGGGCGTGCCCGTCATGGGCTGGGGGGATGATGAGGTTGGAACGTTCAATTTCAAGTCATGTATTTTTGTGAGCAATACTAGTATTTACTAACCTCCGTGGACGAGGAGGGTCATCATGAATCCAAAGAAACCATTTTCCGATCCGAGGGTATCGTCTGTAGTGCTGAGACATTCTTGATGTGTCGATATTAGAAGTATCTAGGAGGATGCCATGCTCATATACCAGACCCTTCAGTTGAAGTTGTCGTAGTACTGGCATTTCGATGATGTCCAGGAGTATCCGGGAGGACAAGATGTAGTGTACTGGCAGTGTAGATCTAGACCATCGAGGCTATACCCAATCAGGACAAGCTTAGCCTTGCGGGATCTGATGTCAGGACGACGTGCCATCTCGCGTGGATCTGATCATATCGAAACAAAAGCACTTTGGGATCGAAGTTGAGGAATTGCCTTCGACTCCGATCAACACGCTAAATGGTATTATTCATGATTTCAATTTGCTCTTGATTTCAAAGCCTATTCGTTTCGATCTCGTTGGCTGAGATGAGCAGTGGGTTGCATTTCACATGCATCGATATGAACGGAGTATACCTTCGTCCATATAAGCCTCTCGTACATCTCAGTCCATGACCTTTCCCTGTAGACCTATCTATAACAGATCGACTTCTTGTCGGAATTGGTATTGCAGGTTCAAGCCAAAAAGCTACTTCCATACAGTCACAGTCACCATGGCAGCATCAGATAATAAGTCCCATCAACAACTCAAGAAACGCGCCGTCGTCTCCTCCTTCATCTTCAAATTCCCCGACAACGGCGGAAAACCAAGTGTCGCGTTATTCAAACGGAGCGATAAGGTGAACACGTACCGGTATGTGTCCATATATGCTATCTACACTCTTCTATAGTGAAAGCAAATCCTCACATCAACGTTGACAAGTCACCACCTCGGCCCAATATCCGGCAGCATCGACCCCTCGGACCGTGACCCCCTCTCCGCCGCATGGCGCGAAATCCGCGAAGAAACCACCTTAACCCCGTCGTCGCTCTGTCTCTGGCGCAAGGGAAAACCCTACACTTTCAGCGACGCCTCCGTCGGTCGAGAATGGACCGTCCACCCGTTCGCATTCAAGTTAAAGACCCCCGCAGAAGGGGAGCAAGCCATCCAGACAGACTGGGAACACGAATCGTGGGGGTGGCACGATCCACACAGTGTGACGGACTCTCCTGAATTCGGCGGCGTGCCGCGCCTGCACGAGAGTCTGCGACGGGTCTGGTTTGAAGGCGAGATGGGCGAGCGCGCGGGCAAGGCACTGGCGGCGGGATTGGATCGGTTGCAGAGCGATCATGAGAGCGGGTCGAGAGAGTTAACCGCCATTGCGTTGGGGGTGTTTCGAGACGTGGTGATGCAGATGCGTGGGGAGATTGCTGGGAACAGGAACTGGTGGGAGACACTGAGGTTGGCGGCATGGCATATTTGGAAGAATGGCCGGGAGAGCATGGGCGCCGCGACGTTGAATGCGCTCCTTGCTGTTCTGGCGGAAATGGAGGGGGTCGCGGAATCTCATCGCAACAACAAAAATGGCAATCATGATGCAGAAGGTACATGGAACAGATTACTCGCCATCGTCGACCACAACCTCGAACGACGTAAGTCGATGACCACACGCATCACGGACGCATTCGCAACATACCTCCGCGACAATTTCCTTCAGCCCAACCAACGTCGAGACAGACTCACAATCCTGACAGTATCGGCAAGTTCGACCATCAGGGACAGCATCATCGAAGCTTTATCCAAACTAGTCATCCACACCCTGGATCTTCGAATTCTCGAATCCCGCCCCCTCTACGAAGGCGTCAGTATTGCCTCGTCGATATATTCCCGCTTTACCTCGCAGTTCCAGGCTGCTATGGACCGGAGATTGAACATCACGATCTACACCGATGCCTCTGCGGCAGTGGCTTCATCTAACGTCGACATTCTATTGCTCGGAGCAGACCGCATCACTGCATCAGGAGGCGTCAGCAACAAGACAGGCTCCTTACCCGCCGTGCTGAGCGCAAAACACGTCTGTCCCAGAATCAAAGTTCTGGTTCTGAGTGAATTGGAAAAGGTCGCGGAACCGGGTGGTGTGGACGATCATGTCGTGGAGGAGAACGATCCAGGAGAGGTGATCAACTGTTGGCGGAGTAGCGGAGTGAAAGCGTTGAAGGTTCTCGAGGAGAGTATCAATGAGCAGAACACTCAGAGCGACTCGAACGTTACGGTCAAAGTGAGGAATGTTTATTTCGAATGGGTTCCTCCGTCTCTGGTGGATGCGTTCATCTGTGAAGAAGGTGTCCTCGAAGATGCCAGTATCCGGGAGAAATCTCAGACCATCGGCGCTGAAATGGATCGGTTATTTGGCAATCTGTGAAGGATGTGCACACTGATCCATGAAAAGGGGTCAGATCACACAGACTGTTAATGTTCTATGTGGATTTCACCTCCGCAATGGGTTGACCATGACGGGCTCCAGAGCTGCTTCATGAATCTTCTATAGAGGCTCGCGACTGTCGAATGCAATGGCATCAATCAAGTCAGATTTCATCATCTCAATACAGTAAATAATCCATCCAAACAGAACACGGTGGTTGTATCTCTTGAGCGACATAAACTCCAAACACCAAAAGAGAAAGGTTGAAGACGCTATGTTCAGGCCTGGTTCATGACAACGGCCATTCATTCCAATAGACAAGAGAAAGGGAAAGGTGGGAGAAAACAAAGGCATTTCGTCATGAACTAGCAATCGCGCACACGAGCCTGGCGCTTGGCTGTTCCGATATGAGTGTTGTGCACCTTCGTGGCGAACTTGAGACTGGTCAAGGTCTCCGACAGGTGGGCCTGGAGAGGGCTGACCATTACGAACATGAGGGTTTTGGAGTTGCCTCCAAGGGAGAATTGAAGGAGATACGTAAGCTGAAGAATCGTCAGTACGATGGGGATCTCATCGAACTCTACGGACAACATACCTTGCTGTTGCGGTACGGAATATGTCCACCCTCCTTGCCTTGCCCAAGCGCGGCAATGACATCGCCCAAGCAGCTCAAACTACGATTGATATTTTGGGTTTCCTTCAATCTCTCTCCAGTAGCTCCACTGTGGCTCAAGCGTTCACTCCCAGCCAGATCAACAAGGTTGAGTGTGCCTTCGCTTCGCTCTCCAGTGACGGAGTTTTCGCCAATTAGCTTGAGAATGAAGACGGAGTGCGATCTCGACGACCGTTCGTTTGCCTTGGTGGCTGCAACAGAGCGATTCGCTGCTGCACGACGGAGAATGGTCTCAACCATCTCCGGTGAATCCAACCGTACGGTCGTGGCATCGGTGATGGTGGTTTTGCAGCGTTGCATGTCGTGCCGAATCTCCAGCTTTTTCTTGTCCAGCTCCTCCGCCTTGCCCAGGAGATCATTGAGATTCTCGTTGTATACTTCCACAAAGTTGCCTTCCATCGTGTAGTTCCAGCCCTTCTCCTCGAGGCTCTTGGCCGTATCGTAGATCTGATGGATGGCACGCGGAATCATACCGTCACTGGAAGACATAGTGTGCGTCTTGCCGCTTCCCGTTTGTCCATAACAGAAGATACAGACGTTATATCCGTCCAAAGCGCTCTGCACAAGCTGACTGATCTCTTCAAACACCTCCTCGTTCTGGCTGGAGGGCCCAAAAACACGGTCGAAAGAGAAATTGTTCTTCCGAGAGATCGTCCCCAAACTACTCTTCTCCTCTGGCCCAAGAACGGCAATTTCTTTAGCATCTTCGCCCTGATCCGGAAACTGGATCTGGGCGATGTCTGTTGCTGGTTCGCTCTTCAAGGGCGGACGCACACGACAGAAGACGCGAATGTTGCCCTTGAGCTCCTGGACCTGGTTGTGGAGTTTCCGTCGCAGCGTCTCCTCCTTGCGCAACTTTTCCTTGGTTGCGTTCGTCTCCGCCAACGCATCCATCATCTGCTGATTGAGGCGCTCAAAAGCCTGGGATTGCTCCTCTCGTCCCGACTCAAGGAATTCAATTCTCGCCTTGAGCGCCCGGATGGAGGATTCCATCGTCACACCATTGCTGCTGGCTGTATCCAGGTTCTGCCGCAGATCCTGGTTGGTCTTTCGTTCCCTCTCGATTTCGTCTCGTAGACTCTGTATCTCCTGCTGGAGATGTGCGATCTCTCGGTCTTTCTTCTCGATATCAATCTGTGAGCGCTGTATGTCAAGAACACACTGGGAAGTGATCTGGGCAACTTCTCGTTGCCGCGCGGCCCTCTCATTCTCCAACTCATGCTCCAGTCGCCGCTTGAGTTCGTCCATTGCGAGTTGGTGCTGGGAGACTAAAGCCTCTAATTCTTTCTTACTCTCCTGTCGGACAACCTCGACTTCGATGCGTTGGCGTCTATCAAAGTCGTCGATCGCAATCTCATGTTCTCTCTGGGCATCCTTCAACGCACTCTCGGCCATCGCCGTGCGATTTCTCATCGTCTCGATCTCCACACGTAGGGAGAGGTTCGTTTCGGTGAGGTCGTTCCGCGCCGCTTCCAATTCGCCGACTACAGAACTCGTGTCAGGGCAATACTCTAGACGAAATGTCAGGCCACTCACTCCTTGACTTGTACAGCTCGATGGTCTCTTTCAGACCAAAGGTCTCCTGCCCGGCGAAACTCATCTTGGACACCAAAAGTTCGTACATTTTCTCCAAGGTTTTCTCGCGGGACTCTTGATCCCATTCTTGACCTGCACGCATGTTAAATGTCTTGACCGATGAATCCTTTGCCAGATATGGGGTTATTGGACGCGGCCGCCTGCGGGAGAGAGGCTTAGGCGTAGCAAACACCGGCTCTTGGGAGACAGCTTTGATTGGGGTGGAGTATTTGGGTATTCTTGAAAGCTGGGAGGATCCTAGGGCATCATCCTGTACGGATATCTTGGGCTTCTGATCTGCGTCTGAGGCAACTGATTTTAAAGACATGCCGCTGAAGGCGCGGCGCAGAGCCAGATCACGATCACCAGACTTGCGCGTCATTTCAGTGAGAGACAATGACAGGGAAGTGGTGCCGCTCATCTCTGTCGCATCGTCCTCATGGACAGACCAAGTACTAAAATGAGATAACGGAAATTGATGCATACCCTTCCGCTTCCCTAAAACACTTCCAGTGGGTTCTTCTTCGTGTGCATCCAGCGACGTAGCAGGTCTGGGTATGGAAGCGCCAGTGGGTTTTCGTGCTCCCGCCAACGAAGAGTGCGGTCGTGGCATTCCGATCGAGGAGGGAGGTCTACTTCCAGGGCCAATGGTCGCGGAGAAGGATCCATTGGGATTCGTTCGGGAGGCGTTCGAAGCAGTTCGTGTTGACGAGGCGAAGGAATTGATGCGACCGTGCGTCTTCGCTGTGCTATTTGTCGACTTGGAGGTGGTCGAAGAGACCGAACTCGCTTTCCTCACCTCGGGGGCTTGCGTTGTGCTCTTCGACCGATTGTGCTCTGCTGTTGTCAGTTCATTCGGGAACATCTGCGCCGGCACATCCACATACGTGCTGATCCTGAAGCTTTGTTGGCGATGGAGCCCGGTGGAAGGATGCCCGACCGGGAGTTTGTCGACGCGGAATTCATCTCCTTCAGACCGGCCGGCCCGGGAATCCGCGTAGTCGTCGGCGACCTTGGCTGGTACTGACGGATTGGATCAGTACTAAAGACACGAACAGATCTTGGATTAAGAGTTGGAGTTATACCAGGTTCTCATTGTCCATGATGGACGACGCCTCTGCGTAGACGATGGGAACAGAGACAGCAAACAAAGAACAGGAGGGACTGGAGAGAGAGAGACAGAATGACAGAAAGTAAAACTTCAATTCAGAGACAAGAAAGAGACAACATATCCAGCCCCGTCTACTGCAAAGACCTAACCTGGGGTCTATGCGACTGATATCAGTGAACTAACACCAGCAAAGATCGAGATACGATGATATTCTGGTTGCCCAAGGAACCAGCCGAAAGTAAACATACACCTGCTTATGTAATGGGCCAGACAGTGGGGGACATGGCACTATGCCTGTTTGGGAACTGCGACTCAATGAGGTCATGTGCTGTATTATCACCACCGGTGTATTCTCAATACGTCTACAATCAGCAGCTTGCTGTTGATCATGGGTACTTCTTGCCATGGCCATTCTGTATAGCTGCTTGGATGAGGAATTCTAGATAGTTAGATATCACTATTCTTGCTCGCCAGATCATTCATTCTGGGCTATGGATGATCGTGTCCTGCTGGTCTAGATCCAACATCACCTACGAAACTTTCAGGCTGTAAAGTTCGTCTTGTTCCACGGTTCCTCCCTCACTGTGGAGTACTTCGTACAGCTGTACGTCCTACTCCAAAGTACGACTGCTACTCCGTCTCTCTTCTTTCTTTCCTCTGGTTATTCTTAGTATTCTTCTTCTCTATTCTTTGCGGACATTGACTCACTGAAAATGTCTGGTCGCTTCGTGCGTTCCTCCAAATACCGTGAGTCTCCTTGCTTTTGCCCTCGTGCTCGCTGGTAGTTGATCTGACAGGTCTCATCCTCCTCCAGGCCACGTCTTCGGGCGCCCGACAAGAAAGGTGCGCATCACTCCGCATTGACGATTCAATCCAATTCATTTCTGATAAGGCGTGCTTCAGGAACAATGCTACGATAATCTGCGAGTCTCCCGAAATGCGTGGGATACAAACCTTGTCAAGGTGCGTTGCCAGCTTTCCTGTCCGACGTACCCCTGATCCTCTGCTGACTATCGACATGCGACCAGGTCAATCCCCAATATCTCGCCGTCAACTGGGAAGCTGGTGGTGGAGGTGCCTTTGCTGTTATCCCTCTCGAGGAACGGGGCAAATTGCCAGAGAGAATCCCCCTGTTCCGCGGACACACGGCCGTCGTCTTGGATACTGACTGGTAAGCGCTGCTGCCTGTGATATAATGGAGGACCGCGATTCCAACTCAAATTACAACTAGGAATCCCTTCAATGATTCCTTGATTGCCTCCGGATCCGACGATGGCAAGGTATTGTTTGCCTTTTGATACATTGACTGTCATCGGTGCCCCAACTGACGTTACCAGATCTTCCTCTGGCGAGTCCCCGAAGGCTTTACCTTACATCCCAACTGCGAACCTGATGAAATCCAAGACATTGCGCCCGTTGGTAAATTGAGCGGCCACCCCAGGTGAGATCGAAAAATACAATGGCTTGCAAAGACGGTGTGCTGAAGTTTTGCGCAGAAAGGTCGGACACGTGCTCTTTAACCCTGCGGCCGAAAACATCCTCGCAACGGCGTCGGGCGACTTCACGGTGAAGATCTGGGATGTTGAAGCGGGCGCCGCCAAGTTGACCTTGAACCTCGGCGATATCGTGCAGTCGCAGTCGTGGAGCGCCAACGGCTCGCTTCTTGTCACCACTTCGCGCGACAAGAAGCTGCGGATATGGGATGTACGTCAGGAACGCCCCGCGCAGGAGACGGCAGGTCACTCCGGCGCAAAGAACAGCCGTGCTGTCTGGCTGGGTGAGCGCGACCGGATCGCGACCACCGGTTTCTCCAAGATGAGCGACCGCCAGCTGGCCTTGTGGGATATCCGTGCGCCTCGCGAGCCCATCAACGGCTTCAAGGTACTCGATTCCATCTCGGGTGTGTGCATGCCGTTTTGGGACGATGGTACCCAAATGTTGTATCTTGCCGGAAGAGGGTAAGCAAGACGACTTGCGGGTCATATCGTGTGTTTCAAAGATCTAACTGAAACCAGTGACGGCAACATCCGCTACTTCGAATTGGAGAATGACAAGTTCGAGTACCTGTCCGAGTACAAGTCCGGTGATCCCCAGCGTGGTGTCGCCTTCATGCCCAAGCGCGGTGTCAACATGCACGAGAACGAGGTCGCCCGTGTGTTCAAGACGGTCAACGATACCTACATCGAACCCATTTCCTTCATTGTGCCCCGTCGTTCGGAGAACTTCCAGGATGACATCTATCCGCCTACTGTGGGCCTCAAGCCCGCCATGAGCCCGTCGGAGTGGTTCAGCGGCAAGGAGGCCATTCCACCGAAGATCTCCATGGCCAGTCTCTACGAAGGGGAGGGCCTGAAGGAGGTTACCGACGTGCAGGACAAGCCCACGGCCACCCTGAGCGCCCTCGAACCCGCTCCCGCTGCGGAGCCTGTCCCTGTGAAAAAGGCGTCCGAGCCCGCTCCAGAGCCTACTCCCGTGATGCGCCCCGCGCCCTCGATGAAGGAGCAGGGAGCATCCATGGCTGCCATGGTGAACAAGTTTGCCGATAAGGAAGAGGAGGCAGAAGAAGAGGACGATGACTCCAGCTTCGAGGAGGTTTCCAAACCCATCGAGAAGGCCGAGAAGGCCAGCGCTCAAGTTGGTGATGTCGCACCGCCCGCGTCGCAACCAACCCTGTGGCAAGAAAAGGAGCCAGAGGAGACGGCCCGTCCCAGTGTTACCCAGGTAATCACTCCTTTGCCTTCAATCCACAACCGGATCTTTTCAATGCTGACGAAGGACCAGCCCGTACCCGTCGCAGACCGCTCACCCCTTGCCTCATCCACCCCCAGCGCAACCACTCCAACTGTTGCAGCCGAATCAACTCCCGCACCATCCAATAACACTGTTGCCGCGGATGCCGTCCATCGAGAAATCGAAACCATCAAGTCCCTAATCGCCGAGCAGACCAAGACCATCGCCGCGCAGGCGCACCAAATGCAATCCTTGACTGCGGAGATTGAGTCATTGAAGGCCAAGCTGGGCTAGCTGGGACATCTGTGACAGATTGTATCTGATCATGTACCTTATCATAACTGAGTAATTTACCCAGCATTGACCGTTGTTTCAGCCTGCATTGTCTCTTTGGTCTTTATTATTCCTGTTCCATTAAGTTGAAAAGAATAGTCTACTCGCTCGACTGTATAGCCATTCAATATTGGTCCTTCTTCTTTCTTTGTTTAACATTCTATGACTGTAGCTTTTGTTTTAGTATGATCCAATCTGCAATGTCAATATCCAGATGAAAGGCTTCCCCTCGTGGTTTTGTATTGCGCACAAACAAGTTGAGATATGAAGGCCTGAAATATACGGATACCTGGAATCAATCATTACAGTTAGAATCATCCACGGAGCTTTCTTGTAAGTTAGTTTGCATTATATTGAAGATGCATTCCTGATTGTGGTTATGGAAAATATATGAGGACATAATGCAGAACGCCCCATAGTTAAACATATTTGGGCAAGCTAATTACCTCTTATATATATATCCAGAGATACTGAAGAACAGAACCACGCAGATCTAAGACACTCTCTTCTTTTCTCCCTGCACTGGCTGTCAAGGCCCTGTTTCTTGTTTCGTATTAGTAGGAAGTACTAATAATAATAGAGAGCAGATGCAAAGGAAGAGAAAGCAAGGCTATATATATATGCTGCGAGGCCATAGCTAGTTATTGGTCATTTCTACAGATACTCACAGTCTGGACGTAAGATCTCAGCATTTTGGTCCTTTCCTGTCCCAAACCGATTCTGGAATTGGAAGACTGTCCAAGAAGATAGGGTCCAGCAGGATGTGAAGATGCTATATAGATAGATACCGGGTACTACAGTAAATGTAGGGTCCATTAATGAGGGTTCCTGAGCTCAGCCTCCAGATGAGTAGTATCATCTCACTCACTATCCAAAACACCTGTTGACACGATGAACTATCTCTACATTTGTACACGTACATGGATTTCGGATCTTGATTTTTCTTGATTTGCCCTCCTCATCTATCTACTCAGCGAGGCGAGTCCAACCTCGCATGAAATGGCGGGAACGAAATATGACATGCAAGAAGGGTAGGTAGTCAGTCAGTCAGTCAGTCAGTGAGGAACAGAAATGCCCGTCTCCACATAAGTATTATTGTACGAACGATATCCGTCTATATGACCCGTCAATGTTCAACGTCGAATCAGCGCGTCGAACCCTGCGAGCGAGACTGTCGAGAATACCTATATAAGGTTACATCCATCGACTGGCCTCTCGTTCTCGCTCCACGCGCGCCGCACGAGCACCATCGCTCTCCTCATCTTCATACTTGTAACTTAATCGTCGACCGGCCCGACTGTCTCGCTTCCGACCAGTCATGGCTTCACGACGCTGTTGCTCCTTGAGCAGGCGCTCGCGGTTCCTCGCCTCCCGCTCTAAGGTATGCGGGTCCTTCTCCCGCTCAGACGGCCTGGCTTCTGACCTTTCGGCAGTCCGGCTCTTGTCACGGCTCTCTTTGTCGCTGTTGCGAACTTCATCCTCGTGTCCTCGCTTTAAGCGACGGGAAGTGTGCCGGGAGGAATATTCGCTCTCGGCAGGAGACTCGGATCGTTCCCGACGAGACCGTTTCCTGTCGCGATCTCTGTCTTTGGTGCGCTCCTTATACCGATCACGGTCACGGTCACGGTCACGCTCACGGTGATGATCTTTTTCTCCTTCTCGGTCTCGCTCACGATTGCGGTGGCGGTCGCGATCACGCTCCTTGTCTTTGACCCTGTCTCGATCCCGGTCTCCATCGCGGTCCCGATCCCGGTCCCGGTCCCGGTGACTGTCGCGGTCCCGATCTCGATCTCGACGTCTGGTCTCTCGCTCCCTGTCTCTTTCATCATCCCGCCGGCTGGACCGGTCCTTCCCAGACCGGGAGCTGTCTCTGATCCGACTAGACAAGTCACGGGATTCACCTGAGCTTCTGTGATCTACGCCATTCTTTTCTGGTGTAACAGAAAGACGATCTATATGGCGAGCATCGTCGTTCGGAGTAGCACTGCGACTGCGGTGGCGATGGGAGCGGTGGCCCCTACGCTCGCTTCTTCGATCTCTCTCCCGTTCCCGGCGGTGCGAGGACTTCCGTAATGAATCGGGAGAAGCGGAGCGGGAGCGTCCGTTTTCTTCTATGACAGTCAGCTGTTCATCGTCTTTATCATCACGACGTGACTTGCGCTTTTCGCGCTCATGTCTTCGTTCTCGGTCCAGCTCGCTACCGTTCGGCGTCTGAGAGCGCTGACGATGATCCTGGCGACTTGCAGACCGTTGCCGGGAAGGCGATCTCGACTTCATTCTCGACCTAGAGTTCGATCGGGATTTCGTAGGTGACGCGCCCTTGGACTCTAGTTGCGATTCGTCCCGAGGAGCGGCAGGGGTATTACTAGAAGGATACGTTAGGGTTTGATAACCAGAGATCAAAACAAAATTGCTAGAGTCTTACTTCGATGAAGGTTCGGTAGGTTGAGATGGAGGAACTGAAGGTCGTCCCTGCATCTGAAAACCTCGTTGCCGCAGCATACTCGTGTTAGGTAACCCTTCTCGCATTGCTCTGGGAGCAGCCGGGGCGCCTTCAACACCTTGACCCATGGGCATGTTGGGCTGATACGGCCCAGACATGAAAGGCGCACCCTGAAAACCACCCCCGCGACCACCTTGGAAAGTTCCACGCATGAATCCACCTCTTCCAAAGCCTGGACCCATCGGTCCCGGCATTCCTGGAGGACCGCTCGCAAAGGGTTGGCCAGCATGGGTGCCTTGATCAATACTGTCAATCGTCGGTATGCCGCGTAACTGCTGCGACTCCTCTGCCGGAACGTCGTCGGCCGGAGGAGCATCCGCGGGTTTGGCCTCTGAAGACGTATCCTTCGCTGCTGCTTCATCAGCGGCCTTATTTGATGGACTTTCGGCAAAGTCTTCCTCGCCTCCGGGGGCAAGGTCGTCATTGAACTTTTTCAAATCGGCAGCAGTTGGGGTTGCGGATGCTCCTTCAACCGATACGCCATCCTGGGCCTGAGAAGACATCTCCGCATTGACATTAGGACCTTGATCCTGAAAGGCTGAGTAGTTAGCATTAGGTGGATAATTAGCATGCACATGACCGGCGAAACCGCCACGGCCACGACCACCGGGCCCAAAACCACGGCCGCGGCCCCGAAAGCCGCCTCTGCCGTAGCCAGGACCGTAGTAACCATTCTGATATTCAGAGTTAGGGAATTGCTGGTGTTGCTGCTGCATTTGAGCATAATTTCCGTTTGGTTGAGACATATTATAGCCGTCAAATCCAGGAGGACCGCCATATTGAGGGCCCATACCATTTGCGAAAGCATTTGGATTGAATTTATCTTGGCCTCCATTCCACATATTGTTCTGATGTGAGCCGTCCCATCCGCCGCCATACATTCCCTGACCTGCGTCGAAATTCATTCCCATGTTCATGCCCGCGTTCATGCCATTCATGTTCATCCCGTAGCCCCCAAACATACCCTGAGTCGCGGCCATCGGGCCCATTGCCATCCCGGGCATCATTCCTTTGAAAGCACATTAGTCACTGAAGTTGGGCAATGCATCGGATTAAAAAGGATAACCTACCCATAGGATTCTGGAAATTGAACATGCTGTTAGGCATAAACTGACCCATAGGATTGAAGTCGGCATTACCGGCCCAGCCCATGTTTGAGAACGCTCCAGAACTCATATCAAAACCCATACCATTAGTTGGCATCATTTGACCCGATGCGGCAAATTGAGCCATGCTCTGCTGAGCATCCTGGGGTTGGGTTACATCGGCGGCGGCAGCGTCATCTCCATCGCCAGATGCGTTTAGCTCTGCTGCGTCAGCGTCCTCGGGTAAACCAGTGGAGGTGCCTTGGACATCCTCAGCCTGTTGCCAGAATGTTAGCGACCGTACTGGTATGAATTTGAGAGTGGAAAGACAGAGATCGACATACCTGCGCCTGAGGCTCAGCCGCACCATCGTGAGCTGCTTCAGGCACATTCGCAGCGCCGGTGGGATTGACTTCTGTGGACGGCTCCTCCGGTTTGGTGTCTACACCAGGGCCAGCCTCTGGTGTTTCTTCGACAACATTTCCATTCGAACCATCGACGGCAGCAGGAGCCTCTGGCTGTGCCGGAGTACTCTCCACGGGAGTCGCCACAGAAGGAGTAGCAGGAGTCGCGGAGGGCCGGTCCTTTTCGCGCTTCTTTTCTTCAGTGCGGAGAAAAGCTTTGAGAGTGACGCGAAGCGCCTTGTTTGGTTTGCAGAGGTCAGAAGAGATGGGAGTGTGAGCGCAGACGGGACACGTTTCGGGAAGTGATGCTTGGCCTATAGACATTAGAATCAGATTATATGTCGAGATCGGCCGCTGTTCAGAGAAAGCAACGACCGCAGTGTTTGCCAGTGGGACGTACAGTTTTCACATATAGCCTGGTCGCAGCAAGGCAGTCGGAACGCGTTCACGGCGAGCTTATTGCAGATGGCGCATCGCAGCTTGAAGGGAATCTCGTCTTGAGTCAGGGAGCTGTTGACATTATATCATGAGCTAAAGCATGCGGTATAGAAAACCACACCCATGATCCTTACCTGGCGATCTCCATCAAGCCCGAAGGCTGGTCAGCCACAGCCATTTTGATACGTCCCGATCAGGACGGCTGGAGGATGACTGATCTCACGTCAGAATTGAAACGCAAGCCGCAGACTTAATTGACATGACGGAAGCTGCCATCAGACGCGAAGAGATGGCATTCCTACGGCGACTGCCAGGATCTGCGTTGTCTTGTCGCGATAATAATCTGACGGAGAACCAAATTTACATGTCGCGAGCGTCGGCAGGTCGGAAAAAAGAATTGTTCCGACGGATTTTTGTCTGCCTGTTGGTGCCCCATTGCCTGTGGCAGTCATTTGCTCGAGACGTACTGTACTATGGAGTTTCCAGAAGGTTATTACTCCATATCTCTCCATCAATAATAATGTCAAAATAGTTACTTCTCAACATGTAGACCTACATCTAAACCTGTGTCTCTGCTACTAATCTCTCTCAGGACTGTATACATGATTTCAAGGACGTACCCCGCAGGCCACATGCATTCCACACTTCTCTCTCTGTACAATAGAAGAATGCGAGCTTGTGGGAACAATAATGATGCTTTTGATTCCAACCGTTTTCTTTAAACCAACTCTGTACTCAGTAAGGAGCTGGTCAAGTTCTTGTACTCCGTATGCATAGGGGGAAAAAAAGGGGGAGAAATCGAGGTCAAGGCAGGAAACTTTGGGGAATCAGCACCATCAGATTAGATCAAGTTTTAATTGGGATCCCTCACCGATGCCAAAGGAAACGGACAGGCAGCGATACTATCAAGTACAGTAGTCTCATACCAGCCTGATCCGATTTCTCTTCTGACAATCATCTCGGGAGCTCTTGTATCGTCATAAGCGCTTGTTGCTGCCTCATACTGGCAGGTAGTGTGACAAGGGCAAGAAAAAAGGAAAAGAAAAAAAAGGAATCATTGAAAAAACTTGGTCATCTACTCTGTATAAGCATCTTCGTACAGTAGTACCTAGTCATATTAGTAGTCGAAAGAAGTAGACAACAATGGTGCCCAATTCGGTCGAGTCTCCCCAGGCAGTTCTACGGGCGGGGTGGCAATAATGATGAATTCCTTGTTCGAGGTGGAGAGAAAAGAGACAATTACGATCACAATAAAATGCAAGCAAAGGAGAGAGAGATAAAGGGTTTCAGCGTGTTGGGTTGATTCTGAAGCTTCAAGACCAGGG
Organism: Evansstolkia leycettana; assembly: GCA_000787455.1. Classification (NCBI taxonomy): domain Eukaryota; kingdom Fungi; phylum Ascomycota; class Eurotiomycetes; order Eurotiales; family Aspergillaceae; genus Evansstolkia; species Evansstolkia leycettana. Next base: position 36,771 of record JSYV01000947.1, on the reverse strand, counting down.
GCAGTAGTAATAATTTAGGAGGAGTATGGTTTGACAACTTGGATAAAGATCAGGATCAGCAGAGCCACAGTGATTTTTTTCAAAGAAGATCCAAGCACTGCTCCAAGAGGGGCGCAGGGTTAAAAGGGCCACTGCGTCCCGGGAATAATCGATGCTTGATCTGTCTGGAGTTTCTGCAACGATTACGGATGCTTATGCCCACGCACTGCTTCAGTGAATCTGGGCTTTGTCCACTTGTTCTGCACACGCACTTCTCTGCTTCTTTTCTTGCAGGGAGCTTGGGCCATCTCTTCCGATCTACAAAAACATCCAGTTGGATACATTGGCTCGATCGAGTCCTTTGTCTCCGTTATTGAGATCAAGAACACAAAAAATCACCCGGACATCTCACTGGCGATGTTCTAATCAATACCTCATACCCAACTAATTTTTTGAAACTGCAAAGGTATCTTCCATCTTCTTTGTCCTCTCTTCTTCCCGCGCATCACGTTCTTTATACTGATGACTTCCTGCCTCAGCGATGACAGATCAAGACAATTCCTACCGACCTCGATCACCCGACTTCTCTACCTTCCAGTCTTCATTCCCTCCCTCTTCCTCCTCATACTCCGGCGCTGCCGCCGTCCCTCTCACCAGTCCTCTTGCCCACCGCGCCTCATACGACGCTTCGCCCTTCTTCACCCCTCAATATCAGCGTCCGGCAGCCCCGCACAGTCGCATCCCCCAGCAGTACGTGCCTCCTGTCGCGCAGGCCAATTTCGACAGCTATAGCTCCGACATGGCTCGCCGATCGAGTCGAGTCGCGGCGCGCGCGGTGGACGTTGCGCCTGCGCCTGTACCTGCACCTGCCCCGATGCCCGAAGCCAACTACGCGCAGCCCGTTCTACCGAACGAACTGTCCAAGCCTTCTCCTGGGGCGGGCATTGAAGTCAAGACGAAATTTCCCGTCGCCCGCATCAAGCGCATCATGCAAGCCGATGAGGATGTCGGCAAAGTCGCGCAGGTGACTCCCATTGCTGTTTGTACGTGTTCTCTGACGCGATTCCCAGAGTTTTTTTTTGTTAGCCGGAATGCTAACTTTCAACTCACAGCGAAAGCATTAGAACTGTTCATGATCTCTCTCGTCACAAAAGCCGCCAAGGAAGCCAAAGATCGAAATTCTAAACGCGTCACGGCGTTGCATCTCAAGCAGGCCGTGGCTAAGGACGAAGTGTTGGACTTCTTGGCCGACATCATCGCCAAGGTTCCCGACCAACCGGCCAGCGGGAGAAAACACGACGACGAAGGGAGCGACCAAAACGAGGGCAGAAGGAAGCGTGGAGGGCGGCGACCGAAGGATGATAGCGATTAGTATCTTGAGGCGATCGACCTTTCACGTTCGTTTTCTTTTTCTTTGTTTCCTGGACGACTTGATGGGCGACACCTAGATCGGGATGGAGAGCGGGCGCATACTCTCTGGCGTTATGTGGGCGGATACGGCTGGGCTTGCATGTGTTTTGTGTGAATAGTTCTTTTTTCCTTTGTTTCACGCTGTACTTCGGCTTGTGGACTATCTGGATCATGGGTTCTTGCCCGGAAGAGAAATGATTCTTTACCAACAGCTCGTCTTTTGTATTGTTATGGCGAGGATGGATCTTCTGCCCGACACCATGAGGAGACATCTCAATCATGGAATCGACGGGCATTGAGACAGCGCATTTTCTCAAAAGAGATCATCCTTTTTTTCTGATTGCGAAACACATTGTTATTGCCTGACTTATCAGGTATTAACCTGTAGCGTCTTGGGACGGCGGCCTGAGGTATCCGCAAAGCCCCTTGACGTGCCTCAGGCACGAACTTGTTATCCATTCACAGTATCTTGTTGATCATGCCGGGGTCAGTTTCAAAGTCAGGTACTGGACAGACTCCCCGCCATGAAGTATTCTTCAACCATGCAATAGAATATGCTGTCTCTACAGAATCATGGACTTTGTATGTCTCCCCATTGACTGCGTGCAATATCCCTCTGTCTGACCTCATCAAACTCCTAGTGGTCTCGTCTCATCGGCGGCTCCCGCTCACTGTCCGCAAAGACGCTGCGAGCAACCTCGCCCACTGAGCGACTGGCAGCCTTCAAGCGGACCTGCAATACCCTTCAAGTGAGCCTGTTGTGTCTCTGATTGTACGTAGTTTAGATCTGCAGCTCCTAACGATCTCAGCAAATATGGCGTTCCAGCAATCTCCCCACCGGAGACCCGTCCGCGACTCTCCACACTCGCAACTGCGTCGAGCGCCTCAACTCGGTCCTGAGCGACGAGTCCCGCGGTCCTGCGCCTCATCCTTGTCTTGCATATGCGTCGACCTCGCAGATTTATGTCACGGTAACGAAACTGGCCTTGACCTCGCACGATGATGGTATCCTCCGCGCTGCGGCGGTGTTCTTCAACACCCTGATCGACGCGGAGCTGGACGGCGTGGTCGACAGTCGATTGTTTGCGCGGGCGCTGGTGGATCTGGTCCGGCGCGCTGATACGAGAGCGGAAGAGGTCGAAACGCGGCTGATCGAGCTGTTGTTCGGGGTGGCAAACAATATCCGTCTGCAACCGTCTATTCTTCCTGCCTGGTTTGCGCCCAGATCGTCTGACGGCGATACACCGGAGAATGACCAAGAAGCTACTGGTGGCAAGGAATTTGCCGGAACAACCAGGAGGGATGACTTTCCTTTGTTCTATCTCCTGCTTGACTATGTCCATCACGAAGGACGTGCGGGGGATTTCGCTCGGACGGGTTTACTTTATCTGATCGAGACGGCGTCCCGGTCGAAGACCTTGGAGAAGTGGTTGATCGAGAGCGATCTGGCGACTCTCATGGCCACTGGTTTGGGGGCACTCTACAGCCAGTTGGGCAGGTAAGCATTCCTGTCCGGAACACTGTCCTGCATTCGGGCTGATCTAGTCGGACAGTTTATCTTTCGAAGCTGCTGAAGGAGAAATTCCACCTATCATTGCTTTGTCCGACCATGACCGACAGGGAAATGCCATCCAGCCGCGTCTGGGGAGGGCGATGAATTCGTTCTTGTCCTACTTGTTGTTCTGGCAGGACACTATTGACCACTGCAAGTCGGCGGAAGTAAATGACACGCTGCTGGACCACTTCCAGGTCCTGTTCTTGCAGCAACTTCTGTAAGTCTTGGTAGCAAAACTTCTTACTCGGATTTGGAACTGATCTCGCGGCAGATATCCGTCTCTACTGGAATCTTCCGATGTGGAGGGAGGGTCTACATCTGCCGTACTGACCTACCTGTACCGCATCCTCGAGTCTATCGATCAGGCCGATCTAGTCCATCGGATCTTGCATTTCCTGCTTGCATCTCCCACGGATGTTCAGACGTCAATTGCCCCTTCCCAGACAAAGCCGGAGATGTCGATTAGTCGGCGGAAGTCACTGGATGTCCTCGCTGCTTTTGCCGAAGAAGAGGCCAAACCGTCACCATCTCTTTTCAACCTCCGGGACCTTGTTTTAATGGGTCTCCAGTCATCCAACCGTCAGACCATTCTTGCAACTCTACGGCTGCTGTCAGTCATTCTGCAGCGACACCAATCGTTCACAAGATCTTTGATTCGAACCATACCAGGCCCTCCTCCACAGCAGCGGACGGTTGGCGCGTTAAACGCGGAGCTGCAGCAGTTTCTCTCTCTGGCTACATCGATTGTGGATGATCCCTCGCTGGACGAATCCTACGACAACTATTTGAAGGATGCCGCGGTGGTGCTTGAAGCTCGCCTCTGCGCTCTGCCAGCTATTGCAGCTGACTCCATGGATTATCCTTTGGAGCTTAGAAAAAGTGACCCAATACTCGGGGAGCTTCTGTGTCACCTTGGAAACTTTTTCATCAATAGTGTTGTGGTCAATCTAGCTTTGACAGAAGTCCTCATCAGCATCGCCTCCTCCCGTCTCGTGTCTCTCCATGGCTGGCTTTTAGTCGACCAGTCCAGGTATGTTTTCCCAAAGGAGGACGCTCCGACGTCGTCTACGCTGGCAACGGAAGTTCTCGAGCAGATTCGCCTTTCATATCTCGAGCCGACATGGTCAAGCGCCGACACACCGCCTCTCACAGCAATACTGCAGAAACTTGTCCACCAGATCCAGCAATGGCGAGAGGACATCCCTGATTTTGGCGTCCTGATCGCCGCTCGAAGAGCTCTACTCCATCAGGATGAGAGTGCCGCTGCCGCTGCTCCCAACTGCTCCAGGCACCCCTCCGAACATCCATCTCGCAATACCCCTGACCGATCCCGAGCACGCACAGTGCGTCCGGAATCAGAGGGGGATGTTCCCCGAGGCCGACCCTCTCAGCCACTGGACGGTTTTGACGTAACGGCGTCGCCGCAACGATCTACCGTGGGATCACCCCTAAGGGAAGCTTCTCTCCGACCAACGCCATCCTCCCGCGGTTCTTCTGTCTCGCGCGCTACAGCCGCAGAGGAACTGCGAAGGCGTCTGGCGATGCCGTTTGACGTGAGCCGATCCAGCGCGACAGATTCTAATGTTGGCCACGACGAGGAGCCGAAAGCTGAGGCAAAGGTTCAGAGCCTGGCAGAGGAATCTACGGAGCAGGCGGTCATTGACACACAGTCGGCCCCGACCCCGACGCTGGGCCACGTGTTGACTAATGTCGTGATACTGTATGAATTTCTGCTAGAGCTTACTGCCACGGTGCAGGTACGCGGGACTCTGTTCGAAGAGGTGGGATTTCCCCTTCCGGAGGCGTGAAACGGAGTCCTGCCTGAGGATGATCGATATATTTATTTACATGGGGAATTCGACCTTGATCCAGGTGCTGCCGGTTGATGGCACGAAGAGGACTACATAGGGTCATATGTTTCTTAAGATTCTGTGTAATATTGTATCTCTACAACTGTAGACAGGTACCTACATGCTGACTTATTGATTTTATCGCTACTGTTTGTGACTTATTTTCTTTTCATGTCGCTAATTTTCTCTTATGTATAATGTAGAAGGCTATCTTCTATTCTATTCCTTCAACGTTGAATATATCATCAATAAACTCAATATAGCATACAGGAAGAGAACAATCCCTCCACATGATTCCCTGCCTTGCCTCACGCGTCGGGATGACAGTTTTATGTCAAGATCAGATATCGTTGAATAGGGGGCGCTATATCAGTCACAGCAGCTGTTTCGAAGTGGTAGAATGAATAAATATGTCTGGAAATTGATTGATTAGCTTAGACATACCTAGGTAGTAGACATCATTGAAGTGCCACAGATATGCTATATCGAGATGCTATCCAAGGATGACCAACTTTCACTCTTCAATGACTATTAAAACCTCCCCCTCCAAACAAGCCCTCCTCGACCTTCTCCGCAAAAGAACTGCTGACGACTCCATCCCTGTCTTCAGGTTTCAATTCTGTCAGATAAATCAAGCTCACGGATGTAATTCACGGCAAGATGAACTTCAAACGTGTCCGCCAACAGCTACTATTTGCAGTCATTCGATTTTATTTTATTTTATTTTATTTTATTTTATTTTATTTATTATTTATTATTTATTTTTTTTCTTCTCTTGGTGACCCCCCAATTGGACATGTCTGCTCCATCCCAGGAGGTTCTCAACAGAGTTCCCCGAATGCCACAGGGAATAATGACTTGTCACAAGTCCTCCGTACACGTGCTGCGGATATCTATGCAGTCTGTGATATCGACTGGTAATTATGTATGAGCCTTGAACTACTGGACTGAGTCACTGAGTGTCAAGACATCTTTCCAGGGCAAAAGGCATTCCAACATCTGTGGACTCTGCCACCGCACTCCATACTCTGTCTGATTCTTCACCTGAGTCCCCGAAGCAGGGGTGAGTTGAAAACCTCAGAATTTTATGATGTTTACTCCTGTACTACTAACTACTACTATTACTATTGGAATGGAGGAAGTCATCTGGTGAACTTTGTCCAGAGACCAAATTGATCTTCATGCAGCAGACACTACTTCACTGCTTTGACTACCACCATGTACTACCGCATCGGTTCTCTCGTCTATCAAAACATCTCATTGGAGCCTCTAGGCTCCTCTCTTTTTCTCTCTCTACAGACGTTACATGCGTCATCCATTTGCCAGCCTAGCCTCTCTTCTCGGAAAATACTGTAATCCCTGTTGTCGCCCTGTTCTCGGAAGACATATCCTATCCCTGGCACAGACTTGTGATTGGTAGAGCTTTGTGATGAGTGTAGTGGACATAGCGATAGTCTCGTTCCTCTCATTCCTCCTCATCCTCATTACTTGGGCCTCAACTGAACACCACTCAAACAACAGTCAATCATTGTCCTAAGCAGGGATCGAGAAAACATTCCCGAGGCAATCAAACTAGTAATGATCAAATCCAAAGAATGAGCCTCTGACATATGATTCTAAGTGCAGCTGAAGTATAATTGGCAGAATACCCACATTTCAATGGAGATCACCCCCCCCTATAGTATCACTTGCCACAACTCTGTACATGCAGATGAGTCGCATCCTTGCAAGTTTGACCCATTGCAAAGAATGTGAAGTTGATTCAGCGCGCGCACTGCAGAATGTCTTCTGAGAAGAACATATACTCCACTGTTTCGACAGATAAAGAGCGTTGGAACTGGGCAAGTTCGACTCGTTGATTGACTGCAGACGCTTACCCCTTATTTGAATCTGTTAACTGGAGAGCCGTTAAGCCTAAGTTGCAGTCAAGTCTAGAGGGTAAGTTGACACCTGTCCCAGAATTGAGAGAATGTATCGTCGTTATTGACTTGATTGATGGGACGTTATCAAAGGCCCTTTATCCGGGTGAAGTGGTCAACAAGAGCCAAAAAAATGCCTGCTCGACAGTCCCCAGTCGGCTCAAGCAGTACAAAAGACAATAGCGAAAGGAGACCCTCAGGCGAAAGAGACACCAAAACCGATACCGATCTTCGGTCCGCTCTCAGTGGTTCTGGAAGGCCAGTCTGCATTGCGGGCCATATGTTCAAGTTCCCTGCGACGCTTCCAAAGGACCTATCCGACGGGTTGGTGATGCTGTTTGATCGGCATCATCTGCAGTATGAGGATCTGCCGGATGTGCTCTTGAAGTATGAGATTCAGGAACCTTGAGGAAGGAGACGTGTTGCTTTTCTCGCATACATCGCTGGAGTCTAAAAAAGTTGGCGCTGCTGTGACTGTTACCTTGTCCGATGTTGGCTGGATAGCGATCTGTCAGATTGATTGATTCGCGGGATGGGTTCAGGGGATGGACTTTGCACTGCACAGATTGAAAAGGAGCTGATAATGCATCGAGTGGATGATGATGTACTTGGCGGTCGACATCTTGGACTTCTAAACCATAAAAGAAAGATTCCATGATACTTTGAGCAGTACAACGTTGTATTCTCTGGGTATCTTGCCATGATACTCAGGCTGCCAAGTACTCTTATATATGTAACATTAAATTTTCATGGGAAATTGAAATCTAATTGGATAAAGAGAACACGCAAAGGTTGGTCCAGAACATGGTCATCGTCACCATATGCGCCGCGTCTTCGTCCACATCCGGACAAAATCTTGCTTTTCCTTGACTCCCAGGCCGACTCGCTTCACGCGGGCCAGCCGCGCGAGGGCCTCGCCAATATAGTCTAGCACGGCCTTCTCGGAGGCTGTCAGCTCCAACTCATCCGTCCCATTGCCGACTCCATTGTGCAGAGCACTCGCCGGCCGGCGAGGAGTCTTCGAACCAGCAGTGTCTCCCTGGACAGGCAGGACAGCACTACCTGGTCTGACACACTCGGCGATACGCACACGGATGCAATGCGTTGGCTTGCTCAGAAGCGCCCACAGGAAGCTGATGTAGCTACCAGGAAGCGGGGTCACCACGTCTACAGGGGTGTACCGCAAGCTGACGGGGAAGATCTTCGTCGTGGAAGGGATGCTCACGAGAGACGGACTGAGCGGGAGAATTGCGCGGCTGTTCGTCGTGGTGCACTCGGGGAACATCGCAATCGGACGGTTGGGGTACTTCTCCAGAAGAGTGGACACATCGACCATGCGCGCATTCGCGGGCGGGTTCACCAGTGGCGACGAGAATGCGCGCAGAATAGCTTGGAACAGAGAGATATGTTCCACCTGACGGGAGTTTGGGTACGATGCGGTAAAGACAGGGTCGAAGATGGCGGCCAGATAGACCGCATCGATGGGGGATGTGAAGGACGACGCAATGACGGAGGCGGGGACGGGAAGACGAGCGTTGTGCTGCTTAGAAAGGGACCTGGAAATATGCAATCAGCAATCTGGCAGCCCGGTTGGTACAGCAGACAGCGTCTGGACGTACCCTTTCTTCACCCCGTCAACCTGCAGGTCTATCCACCATATACTCGGCACGCCGAGGATGCACCACAGAGAGGCCTTCTTTCCCAGCGAGCCAATTGGCAGCCATTGCAGGATCAAAAAGTACGTGAGACAAACGAAGACGAACAGCGGAAGTCGGAAGCAGAAGAGGAAGACACGCAGGGGTAGCTGAAACCCCATCGGCTGAGGGGGAATAGGTAGGAAAGGCGCAATGCCCGAGCCTGGAGGCGGAAGAAAAATGACACACCATAAGCGTCAAGCAATAACACAACCTGCAGGGAACAGACGCGCGTACCTCGGTCTCGGAACTGAGAATATTTCTCCATGTCTGTTTCGATTGCGATATATCGGGGGCTTCAAGCCATGTGGCTTTTGCTCAGTATGGAGTAGAACGGGCCTGAAGACAATGTGGTACAGAAGCTTCGCCAGTCCAAATGGACGTTCAACAAGGAGATGGCATCAAGAGGCGAATGTGAGACGGGGTCTCCTCACAGCTTTTGCGACAATCTCGAGACCCCCCGAATCATAACATCGAGGGATTTCGCTGCTGCGATTATTAAATGTCATCATCACATATGAACGACACATGCCACGTGATATATTCTGCCTGAGGCATCAAAAGACCTTAGCCGAGGTCCTGAGGCATAACAGATTGCCTTAGGCAGTGCCTCAGTCATTGATCAAGAGACATTGATTATTACTCTACTTTGCACCATCAAGATGATGAGATTGAACCGGATGTTATAATAAGAGGAAATATATTGCTGTCACTGCCGGTCCATATATAGACCTTGAATATCTACGACCGACTTTCCGATTTCTGCTTCTAATTCGCTGTGGTGCTCACATACCCGGATAGATCCTCGAACGTCAACCTACACAGCGCGTTATCATCGGGTCCTATGAGCGGCCGTATTGGTAAACTAAAACCTACACTCTTTGTCGTTAGCGTCGCTCTGGTCAATTTCAAAAGCAGAGATATAGTGGAAGTGCTCGTCAGTCTCAGAATACATTAGCATGCTGAAGTCATAGCATCACGTCCTGTCGAAGACTTATTCGACATACAGGATAGCTCGTGCGAGTTTCTTCCTAGATCCGGCGAATATTGAGAATGGAGATAAGGTTTTCATTGAACTCACATCCTGTAATATGGTCCTGTTGGATGGGGAAGTATTGAGCGGATGCCCTATATTTTGAAACCAGGTCAGACTTGATCCTGTCGAAGTCGGTATTTGTCACAGATATCTATTAATAAAGAAGACTTGCACAGCAGCCAGAATGTCACAATAGGCCTTCTCAGATTAAATTGATGAGGATAAGGCTTCATGCACTGCACACCATGGTAATGAACAGTATGCCTTCGAAGGTAGTATCTTTATATATGCATGTTCATGGCAGTACACAGGAAGGGAACACAATCAGCTTACCTTCATGGCGATTATGATTGAATTGGAACTGTGAGCTGATGGAAGCAAAAGATGAGAGAATCTTATTCTCCCAAGCAATTCAACCTGAAGTCTAGAGGTAGAGCTTGTCATCTTCATGTCACAGCTTGAAGGTTTCCTCCACAAAATTCTAATTACTGTCAACTGAGCAGTTTTATCTGGCCGTACCATACATCAACAATTCGATTTGGGATAATCATAGAGAGCTGATCCATCCACACCCCCTTCGTGAAATAGAAAATTCAGTGAAGAATTCTAGTTCTGAGCTTCTGATATAAGATTTAACTCCATAACCAACACTTTAACAATAATGAGAATTTAACTATTTCTAGATATTATTTCTTCACAAGGAAAGGAAGATGATCAGCACAAAAGAAATCGGTATGGATGGATCAGCTTCTCGAACTTAACCATAGAAAAGCTTAAGAATTCACTTCACCTCTGCAATGCGAATCCATTGCAGGTTTACAACTTATGACAATATGAATGAATGTTGGGAATGATATACAAGGTAAAAGTAAGCTATTCAAGGTATGGTATTAAGTAAAATATTTGCCAAAGCGCTGCATCGATCCACGGCCACCTTCAAGAATCAACAGTATGGTTATGTAGCATTAAGCTATGCTTAAATATAGTATATGCCCAAATGTAAGCTTGAATATATGATCAAATGTATGCTTGAATTTGGTTGAATATATGCTCGAATATATGTTCTATAGTATCCATAATTAAGCCTCATATTCAAAGCTCATATGTGAATCTCGTATTGGGATGTCTATATAGACCCTTACCTGTGGCATTTAAGATTACTAGTGTAAAACATAATTTTGAGACTGTCAGATTCAGTCCGCCGTACCTGGCGTGAGAACTCCATTTCGAATCAAGTAGTGAAGAATACGATAGGTGGGGTTGTAGGCGTAGTCCAAGTATTTATGACTCCTTCTGATCTGAGACTAAATCGCGAATCCTCCGCAACATATATGCTCCTGAATTCCGATTGCAAGCCTCCCCTTTCGACAAGCTGAATTCCCCCCTACAATCCAATATGGCGCGCACGGCTCTTTTCGTAGTTGACATCCAAAACGACCTGGCGCAGGATCCTCAAACCGAGATCCCTCATGCTGCTTGCATTCGCGACGTCGGGGATACCATCCTCTCAAGAGCGCGCGCAGCAATCGACAAATCCAAGGCTCAAGGACGACAACCCGATCTCGACATCATCTTCGTGCAGCATCATGAACCGCCCGAAAGTGGATCTCTGGTGAAGGGCAGTAAGCCCTGGGAGCTGGTTTTCAAGCCTCGCGATGACACGGAGAGAGTTGTGGATAAGACCACCAGTGAGTATCGTCGCAGGCATGATCGTTTGGGGAAGAAGAAGAAGTTTCTTCCCAACGCGCTATATAGATGCAAAAAAGTTCTCGAACTCTGACCTCGAATTAATTTCAGGAGACACGTTCGAATCAAATCCGCAACTTGCAGCTGAATTGAAAGCTGAGGGGATCGAGCGGATCGTTGCATTTGGCATCCAAAGCGAGTGCTGCGTTCAGTCGACCTGTGAAGGGGCTCTGGCGGCAGGCCTCAAGGTTGTGCTGCTGCAAGGAGCCCATTCGACTTATGATGTGGGAGACCAGAAAGCAGAGATGATTGAGCGAGAGGTTGAAGCAAAGCTCCGTGGACAAGGTGCAGAAATCATCCCCTGGGAGACGTGGAAGCCTTGATTGCGCTCTCTGTTATCTGCATATTTCTTTCCTTGTCTTCCTCGAACGTTGTCTCTCTCTAGTACACCCTGTCCGTTTATTGGCAGTTTGTCCTGCTGAACATGGATTGCTTAATGGAGTCTCCATAATTACTCTGCAGCAAGCTGAATTCACCATCAGACTCAAAAGGAAGAGTTCATAGTAAGAAAATATGCAGTGTGCTTGAAGCGTTTCAATGACTTGTTGTGGATATTTATGAGAGTTGTACTTCTTTGAATAGACCAAGTTATGCCATCATCAGAGCAGTGACGATAACTGAGACATCTATTTCAGCCTTCATGTATCAAGCATTTGCAAACTCATGATCCTTACTCTGGCACCTTGAGGAGGGTATTGAAGCTGGAACAGTGCCATTTCTCACGTATAACAGAAAAGAAGTCTTGTAAGGCGATACAGATACTTGATCTGAAAGGTCCCAAGAGCCAAAAATTTATGCTGAAACAGAAATGCCAGACCTTCACTGATCATCTCCTGCGCCCTCTCTGCCAGGAGAGCATGCCACATGTTAGAGCCAGCAGAGTCGAATCCAGCCTCTCGAAGAACAGATCCTGCGAGGATGAAGACACTTACTTTTGTGCATTAGGGCTGAACGGGAAGATAATGGTAGCCACTGTGTTCTTAACTGATTCATTTTCTGTTCAACACAAATCTGCCATTGATACCCTGTAGACCGATCCCATTCAGTCAAAGAGTCGTCTGTCTCCTTCTCATCCGAATAGGCCTCGACTGATCCCGTACAATCTTCGATCCCCAAAGAAAGGTTGCCGGTTCCCCTGCAGCCCCATCCTCCAGCGCAATGTCGTAATCCTTGATAATCATGGCGAGGATGACCTTCATCTCAGCGGCGGCCAGGAACCGTCCAGGACAAGCATGCCGTCCATATCCGAACATTGGCGATTCTGGCGTTGTGCTCGTGTACTGGTATCGGTTCTGATTCTCCGGGGAAGACTGTCGCAGATTGTAGAAGCGCAGACCGTGGAATTTGTCTGGATATGGATACAAGTTCCCGTCGTGATAGATATTATAGAGCGGAATTGCCAGAACAGTGCCCTTTGGGAGAAATGTGCCGTCGGATAGAGTGAGTGGCTTTTTGACGACACGACGCATTGCAACTAATTCACAGGCATGGTTAGGGAGTTCCAGATAGATTTTTGCAGGTAGGAAGAATTGAGACATACATAGATCACCAGGTGTCATCCGATGTGCCTCTTGAATGAAGCTATCCATCTTCTTCAATCTTGCGGGACTCTCCGTCGTCAACACTCCGTTATTCTCTGCAAGGACTTGATCAATCTCTTCACGTAGAAACTGGGCATACTCCGGATGCGCTGCCAATTTGTATATGACGTTGACCAATGTCTGAGCAGTGGTGTGCAGGGAGACAAGGCTGAGGTCCAGTAGCTGATCTGCGTGGTCCTTGTAATCGTTCCATTTGGACGGTCCCATCATCTCGCGATGAGCATCGAAATAGTTTCCAATACCGGCACAAGTCTTTTTCTCAATATCGAGGTTGCTTCTCCCATTTGGATTGATCTTCATCTTCCTATCTCTCTCCTTGGCAAGGACAGTAATCTTGTCTCGCGCTACACGTCTCCGAGCAGATATCTGACGTGCCTCTGGGATCAGGCACTGCATGATAGGTCGCAGCAGCGGATGATATTGCTGTATGGCTGTTGAGACAGAGAGTACGTCCCGCGCATAGTCGATCTGGGTGGTAATCCATTTGTCGTCGCGGCTGAGAGGAAGGCCAACGAAGAGTCGACCGGTGGTTCTGGCTAAGACGCGAACGATCTTGTGGGATATTGATACCTGCATCCACCCTACACAACGAAAGTGATCAGTGATCCTGGGGCATGGTTCCAATCTTGACGAGATAGTGTCTAGGTGGAGTGTCTCTCACCATCGGCATTGATATTCAGCTCGTCTGCTAGACTGTTCGTGATCTCCTCAATGATATGAGGCATGCAAGTTGCTTGTTCTAGTCGTTAGCTGGACCTCTAGCTCGTTTATTCTGGTTTCTGGGCACGCCTCACCCAGATTTCGGTTCAAGAATGCGCGAATAGTCGAGACAGTCTCCGGCTTAACGTCGAATTGTGTGTACTATGGACGAAAGAGTTCAGAATCGCCGTGAAGGATAGAGAAGCAAAGCCAGAGATTCAAAAGGATGGATAGATAGATACCTCTAGGGCCGGCTCAATTATATCCAGCACGACACTCGATACGTTACTGATCTCAGTGACCATCCTCCTCGGTAGAACGACCAAAGGTCCTTCAGAAGCGTTTATCAGGAATAGTTGGGCTGGGTACTGTTTCGATGCATCAGGCTATGTTAGGATGTTCAACCTTCTTGGGTCTAAAGACCATTCAAGAAAGGATTACCTTCTCATAGCCCTGCCGGAGTAAGTTCTTGATATCCCATGCTCTCGTTGCAGTTTTAGTCTTCCTAGTGCCAACGAGAGGCACATTCAGTGCTTGAGGTCGGGATGTCCAGCGATAGACGAAGAGCAGGACTACAGCTATAATGACGACAGCTGCAGAGAGTGATGGCCATCCAGGACAGAGTATATGGGGCGTCATTTTGCAGAACGAAGACAGAAGGATCCAAGTTGAAAGAAAGCCGTTCTTGTAAAAGGATCCTGCGCCAAAAAAGGACGAGAGGTAATCCTGACACAAAGCTAGAGCATCAACTGAGAAGTTGACATCCCCATCAGTCAATCCCCAAGTTATGAATTCACTGTCGTAAAGTCAAAAGGCCAACATTCATCGCTTGAAATGTGGTGAAGACCTCGACCCACCTTATATAGCAGTGCCCTGGGGCAGCCTCATCTCATTGTCTATGCTCAGATAAGGATCTCATCAGGTCATTTGGCCAAATTTCAAACTTGTAATACTCTCTTTGACAGCAGGCGCGTACGGAGAAGATTATCATTATGAATGCTGGGGACAGTACCATTCTACAGTAACCATCAGTAGGATCTTAATATCACCACCAAAATGACAGGGGCCAAAGGAAACTGGACTCCTAAGCTAACTAGACAATATAGTGAAGCACAGCAAGTGTTGTATGTAACCATATAGTTTGATGTTACAGTAGATATTGCTGGGACTTGATCTGCCAGCTAAGCCTTCACAGGCTTATCAGTTAGCTTTGTCTGTCAGATAAATATAGCTATCCTTATGGCTAGCATGCTTGATCAGAAAACCATCTTTAGTATGCCATATCAACCAGGACCTTGCTTGCTGCATCTCATCTTAGTATCTGGTTGGTAATTAGGTAGTCCTGACCTTCGGTTTTGAGCTGCATTTCATGTCAGATCAGATACTCTCAATGTCTTTGTTAATTCCCAGCCGATTTCTTGCATTCACAGACAGTGCAGGGAGTCTCGACATGCCCTTTTGAGTAGATACAAGGTTCATTCATTCGAATTACGTCGAGTTGCTAAGCGCTCCAACCCTCGGCATCCTGTACTACTTGTACTACCACTCACGACATCATGTTTACGATAGCCCGAACAGGGACGAGATTGATTGAACGGATACACGAGATGTATCTCTCTTCTATATATATAGACATTCTTTATCTAATCACGAGAGTATCATCATTTTGTATATATACTCTGAAGAGTTCCAGCCTCCCCGTATATAACCATCATATATCTCAGACAAAACCATTACTAGTACCTGCTATAGCTGGAATCCCACAAGGCCATGGTCAAGTCCTCACCGTCACAGCCTTCATCGCCAATACCGCACCATCCTCGCATATAAATCCATCATATGCATCAACGGATCTCCAAAAACGACACCCCTCAACTCCGCATCGGTCGTCACGCACGCCTGCACGTCTTCCACGGCACCCCCTCCACAAGCACTATTCATACCCATACCTCCCTTTGAAAGGTCCCCTAATCTCTTATGATTATGATTCTTCCCTGTCTTTATCGACGCTCGCAAAAGAACCAACCGTCCCGCAAGAGACAACGTCGACGGCGGAACCCGCCAATAACTCACACCACCGCTGTTCCCCGGCGCGGCGGAAACATACAAATCCAACAACGACAACACGTACACTTTATCTGCCCTGGGGACGGGATCTCCCTCATTGATGAACGAGAAGAAGATCGATTTCCGATACGCAGGCGCTGTGGGCTTCTGTAGCGGGTAGAGAGAGAGAGGGGGCGCGCCGAACGTCACACAATGGACTCGTTTAAAAAAGCTTCGCAGATGAGTCAATTCAGACTGCACGACTTCAGAAAGCATATGCGCATATAGCAAGCTCGCGACGGCGCCTCCGGCCGAATGCCCCGTCATAAGCAACGAATACGAATTTCGACTCGGATCCTCGGCCAGCAAGCTTCTCAACCGCGCCGCGACGGAGGGGACCATCTTCTTCGCGACGGATAGGAACCCCGCATGGCAGAGGTTGGACGGGTCGTCGAGGAAGTCTCTCGGCGAGGTAGGGGCGGTTTTCATATTCAGAAGACGATGGTGTTCATGTCGTTGATGGGGAGGGATTTGATGACCAGTGCCTTGGTGCCGGTGCGGTAGTCGGCGGAGACGTAGAAATGGCGTTCTGTCGCGGAGGTAGGCTTCTCGTAGACTCGGCGAGAATATTGGGCTGCGAGGCAGAGGAGGGGGTATGTGGGTAGGTATCTTTCAGGATCAGCATGCATGCTAATTATATCAACGTTGGATATCCATCACAGGAGAATTGATTACGAACAGTTTCAACGGAGGCAAATGAGGGGGCATCCTCGAATTTGCGTAAAGATATACTTTCGAGAAGTAATTCGCCGCCAAAGTCGACTTGTGCACCTTTCCATGCTCGTCTTGTTTCGACCGTCCATGCGGTTTCGTCTTTCCATCTCCTCCACGAAGTGACGGAAGTGTATATGCAATCACTGGAGAGATCGATTAGAATCGTCCCATCCGATTCGCAAATACGTATATTCTTCAACGGCACAAACCAAAGTCCAAAACTGGAATACTTACATAAATCCTTCTCCAACCCACTAAATACACCCCCGTCAATCAGCGTGATAACTTGATCCAACTTCCTCGACACACTATGATACAATTCCAACCCAGCACACCCTCCACCACTGCCACTCCCACCGCGACTCGCTACATACTCGCGTACACACTGCTCCAGCTCCGTAAGCGTCGTGTTCGCCATATCGACCGTCGTGGAGACCACCCCGGATAAAGATAAACTCGTACAGAATTGCCATTTCAGCGACGATGAAAGTTGCTGCAGCGATGCATTTATAGGACGGGAAAGAAGGGCAGATGACAGGTTTGTTGTTGATGCAGATGTGATTCCCTGCTGCTGCTGCTGCTGGACGTGTTGATGATAAGGGTGCGTTTGCGCTGGGAGCAGTTGAGGAGGCGAGGATAGTTGATTCATCGAGTATGCTGCGATGGGCACTGCATATGGCGACGGAGAATTTGTATACAGTGTCGCATGTCCCTTGACATTGAAATTGCCATTCGTGGATTCACTTTCCTTTCTAACTTCATGCTTGTCATGCGACGATGATGCTTGTGTATGCGGCCGTGGATGTCGCTGTCGCTGCCGCTGTTGGTGTTGCGGAGAGGAGGACGACGATTCCCTCCTCCGATGCATCGAATGCGCAAATATCGGCATTTTGGAATCAAGCTCGGATTCTGGAGATCCGAAGTTCAATACCACCGTGCGGTCGCTTTCAAGGGTATCACAGACATGGTTTCGTCTCACTCCTCAACTCGAAAATTCAAACAAACAGCGAGGAAAGCGATAGAAAGCAAGGCAAAAAGAATAAAAATCCTCCGAGACTTCTGAATGACCACTTAATATTGTCAACAGGGCTTAGCTGTCGAACCCGTCCATATTATTGGCAAAGGAACCCTTGAAGTAATTACCGAGTCCATTGGCACCGCCTCCTTCAGACGGACGAACCACACGCTCTGGAGATGCCCTGCATTGCGCCCCCCGCGGAAGAGTGAGCGCAAATGACGATGCTCTTGTTGGCGGAGGGGTTCCGAAGCGCTAACTTTTGGAGATTTCGTTCGTCACTGGCTGGGATGGTGATCAAAGAAGTTGAAAGAACTTGGTTTAAGTGGTGCACGACGGAGACAAGAAGCGTTTAGGGGTGTTTACCATGTTGGCCTGTAAGGATATAAGATGGTAGCATTAAGTACTGTAAGGATAATGGATCGAAGGGAAAAAGAAAGAAAAAGAATGCTTTTTCCTCCTCACAGATAATGAATCAGCCGTACAAGAGATGCCACACATAGAGGGACTCTCAGTCCAACTGGTTGGTATTGGGGTCATCCATATCCTGAACTCACTCCATATATTTATTCCACACAGGTAAATGAATACTTCCTTTCATCGGGATTTTTTACTCTACAGAATCGGTAATGCAGCCGTGGCTTGCATCCTTGACAGATCTATCATCATCCCCGCATATCAGCACACAAGTTTCTATACAAGAAAGGACTCTCGTAGAGGCGCATGCTGCACTTACCTAGCATATTTACCCAAAGTTCCTCTCATCGTCAATCCCGTCTGAGGAAGCTTGCCTGCCTTCTTCAACGCCTCCCACTCCTTCCGACGCTCCGCCAGCTCCGCGTCGCTGACGTTGAGGTCGAGAACGCGCTTCTCCGCATCGATGGTGATGACATCCCCGTCCTTGACCAGAGCGATAGGTCCGCCAACCGCAGCTTCGGGGACGATGTGCCCGATCAGGAAGCCGTGAGAGCCGCCGGAGAAACGACCGTCGGTGATCAGGGCGCAGGAGGAGCCGAGACCGGCGCCCATGAGAGCGGAGGAGGGTTTCAGCATTTCTGTTTGTTTTTTTTTCATAGTTGCGTCAATACATAGTCTTCTGTCTGGGGATGTCTCGGAGAAAGGAAGTGCGCAAACGTACCAGGCATTCCAGGACCACCCTTGGGTCCGGTATAGCGGATGACTACCACGGTCTTTTCCTCCTTCTTGATCTCCTTGCGCTCGAGCGCGGCGATGAAGTCGTCCTCATGATCGAAGACGCGGGCCTTGCCGGTGAAAACGGTCCCTTCCTTACCGGTAATCTTACCCACACTACCTCCAGGCGCCAAGCTTCCACGCAGGATCTGGATGTGGCCGGTCTTCTTGATCGGGTTGGACAACGGGCGGATGATTTTCTGATCCTCAGGGAAATCGGGCACCTTCTCCAGGTTCTTGGCGAGTGTCTCGCCCGTGACGGTCATGCGAGAGCCGTCGATCAGGCCTTCCTTGAGTAGGAACTTGAGCAGAGATGGGGTACCGCCGATATTATGCAGGTCGGCCATGACATATTTACCGGAGGGTTTGAGATCGGCCAGGAACGGGGTGCGGTCGGAGACACTTTGGAAGTCATCAATGGTCAACTTGACGCCGACGGAATCGGCGATGGCGATGAGGTGTAGCACAGCGTTGGTCGAGCCGCCGGTGATGTTGACGAGAACCATCGCGTCCTCGAACGCCTGGCGGGTCAAGATATCCTTGGGCCGGATGTCCTCAACAAGCAGCCTCTTGATCGCTTCACCAGCAGCGAGACACTCGAGGTGCTTGGCTTTGGACTCGGCCGGGTTGGACGAGGAACCGGGCAGAGTCATACCCATCACCTCGATGGCGCTCGCCATGGTGTTGGCAGTGTACATTCCACCGCAGGCACCGCCTCCAGGGCAGGCATGACGGATGATATCGAAGCGCTGGGGCTCGGTGATGTCGCCGGCTAGGAACTGTCCGTATGCCTGGAACGCGGAGACGATGTCGATGTCGGCGTTGCCCTGCGTGGCAGCGCATCCGGGCTTGATCGTCCCACCGTAGACCATCAGACTGGGCCGGTTGACGCGACCCATCGCCATCA
This sequence comes from Evansstolkia leycettana, assembly GCA_000787455.1. NCBI lineage: Eukaryota > Fungi > Ascomycota > Eurotiomycetes > Eurotiales > Aspergillaceae > Evansstolkia > Evansstolkia leycettana. Next base: position 17,349 of record JSYV01000947.1, on the reverse strand, counting down.
ATACACCAGGCATGTTCTTGTCGCAACCAGGGATGCTAATGTTGGCGTCGTACCACTGACCACCCATCACGGTCTCGATGGAATCAGCAATCAGATCACGGCTCTGGAGCGAGTAGCGCATTCCCGAAGTGCCCATACTGATACCGTCGCTGACACCGATAGTGTTGAACTGGAACCCAACGAGGCCGGCCTTGTGCACACCTTCCCGAACACGGTTGCTGAGGTCCAGCAAGTGCATGTTGCAAGGGTTGCCATTGTACCAGACCGACGAGATTCCGACCTGGGCCTTGTTCATATCCTCCTCCGTGAGACCGGTAGCATACAGCATAGCTTGCGAGGCACCCTGGGAGATTGGCTGGGTGATATGGCGGGAGACTCGATTGAGACCTTCATTGGAATCGGCGGGGGAAGCTTTCTGCAGAGGAAGAGTAGTGGAAAGAGAGCGACTAGTCTAGACATCAGCAACAAGTGTCAATCAGCAGAATCGCAAGTAACAATCCTTACACGGCAAAAGGAGACTTGTACAAGCTCCGCAAAGCAGAGGGCAGGCGCCCGCGAGTCTGAGAGAGCATCATCGTTGTTTTGGTAGCTGTCGAGCAGCCGTGCTCAGCACCGGATGATGTTTCTGATGGGCTCGAAGCTTCACGGTGAACCACGCAGCTGCAATTGTGGTTCAATCAAGTTATTGGAGCGGCGTTCAAGGCCTCTAGCAGCTAGAACAAGGCTACAAAGAAAGCACACCAGAAGCAACGAGGAAAGAATTATAGCAGTTCAAGCCTGGACTGTTCGGTGATTTCTCCGCAGCGAAGTTGGGGACTGTTGCGGGCCTCAGGCCAAGACGAGCCAATCCGAAAGCTCCGATTAAATTCATGCTGGAGTTGGGCCACTGCTCCCCGAAGCATACACATGTAGATTCATGGGTAGAGGGACTCTGTGAAGTGGTATGTATATTATTTTATTGAGACAGATTAATTCTAATATGACCAAGGAGACCCAGTGTGTACATGGCACGCATGTCAATTAAACCGTCTGTCTATAGCATGACAACCACTGTGTTCTCTTTCCGTCCGGGGAGTCGACATGGAATAGAGCATCAAGACGAGATAAATCGTGAAATAGATCAAAGGTAAAAGGCAGACAGATGCAGTAAGCAGGTATATCGAGCATATATGGGTATAACGCCTCTGTCTAGATCAGAAGATACAAAAGAAATCGTAACATATATCGCGCATCAGCTCCGAGCTCGTAACGTACAGGAGTATATCATAAACCCAATGCAAATCAAATCAAGCACATAACGGACGTTAAAATCATACCAAAATGATACCCCCCGGAGACCAGCTCTAGGGTACTTCCTTGTCCCCCCTCTTCAGCCCACCTGGAACGTCGATAGCATCTCGTACCCACTCCATGGTCGCAATCTCATCGAGATTTTTGCGTCGGATATCTCGTTTCAAGAGACCCGCCACGCAGTCGCGCGCACCCTCCAAATCCTTGCCCTTTTCGGCATCCCACTCTCCATCGCTGTTGGCGTACCGGCACCATTCCCATTCAAGACGCGCAATGCGATGCCCCGTGCGGGCGCGTAGTTTGGCCGGGTCACCCCGCGCACCGGGAAGAGGGTCAAACGGTAATCGATTCTCCATCATCGCGTAGAGCAACACGCCAAGCGCCCAGGCGTCCGTCAATCGTCCGTCGTAGGGTTGGCCCAGAAGGATCTCTGGAGCCGCGTAGTCTTCGCTGCCACACCGTGTCTGGAGAAGTGGGCTTTCCGGCGGTTCGGGAATGCGCCTGGACAGACCGAGATCACTCAAGGTAACCACCGCGCGATCGTAAGTGCGCCAGTCCGTTATCTTCTCCATCGCCGGGGCGGGGAGGTTAACGAGGACATCTGCCAGCAGAGTCAGCAAGAGAACATTCGATAGAGCTGTTGAAGTCAAACGAAGCAACTCACTCTCAAGCTTGATATCGCGATGAACAATGTAGTGCTCATGTAGATACCGCACTGCAGCGACTAACTCGGCAAAGATTCGGCGGATCAGAGCCGGAGCCATAGGCTTCAAGCCAGAGGAGGCGAAATCAAAAAGATCGCCTCCGGGACAGTAATCCATGACCAGCAACGCGCGCTTCTCGTCGCTGCCGAACGCTTTCAATTGGACCAAAGAGGGGTGGTTTACTGATTTGAGAATGTCCACTTCGCGCTTGAGCGAGACCTCGAGTCGCTCCTCATCCGCCCCGCCTGCCGGTCCATGCTCGATGATCTTGACCGCGACTAATTTCTGCGATGCCGGCGTGCCGCCATTGGGGACCGAGTAGTCGCTGCCATCCGCAGCCTCGCTTTGGTCCCTGGTCTCCATGCGCACCGCCAGACTAACCTGGCTGAAGGTCCCCTGGCCCAATTGGCGCAACTTGCGGTACTTCCGTGGCTGCTGCGTGCGAATCGATCGTACCGAGTATATCTCCTCCGCTTCATTGAGCGACGTACTCTGCCCGACGACCGGTTCATGGTCCCTGCCTTCGTAATCACTCCGGGAGCTTCGCGGCGGGGTGGGCGGACGGATCGTCGGGATGATAATGCCTCGTTGGACTGCCAAATACTGCTCCCTATGTAGATTATTCGATTTCGAGTCCGTACTGGAGGAAGTCATGATCCCTGGAGGCGGACCAGCACCCGAGGCGGCGACGAGGCGAGGTTGAATAGGAGGGCCCCGTCCCGGAGGAACATACTCGCTCAGACTGCGATTGCGCGCATGTTTCGACGTGGAACTCGAAACGGTCTTGCTGGGTGTCTCCGGAGGTTCTTCGCCCAATTTGTCCAGTCCCGGGTATTGCTTGATACGTGACCGCGATGCCGAGGGCGTGAGCATCTGGGAGGAGTCACTGTTGCGCAGATTTAGATTTGAGCTATTTCGCGACGCCGTCGACGGCGATCGCGAGAGCGACTGTGAGTCCGACCGGTGTATTTTCCACGGCGGCACAGAACTCATCGGCGAGGGCAGGGGAGTAATATCGCCCATGGCGGCTAATTGAGGCGAGGAGATGATCGACGCGGGGGACAAAGAGCCCGCGCTCGAATTGGGGTCGGCCATCAGAGCTACGAGGCTGGGGGTGCGTCGTGGCAGACTCGCAGACGATAAGCTGTGCTGAAGAGAGGCATCTGATACCTTCACAGGATCCAGTGGGCGAGTGGTGGGAAAGTCCGTCAGTATTTGGAGTGAAGGCAGCGGATGCGATCCCATGGTCTGATACGAGGGGCTAGAGGTCTGGACGGCGAGGCATTGCGCGCGAGTCGTTGTCACAGTGGAAACAGGATGCGCCGCGCCGTGACTTGGGACGGCCACTGAAAGAGGCTCATGATATTCGCTGGATGCGGACGAGTTGGCGTCGTGCGGGTGTAACTCTGTTGCGGTGGGATCCGACCTATCGGTCGCCTGGGAGGACGCCGATTCGACCATCGAATGAAGCGATCCAGGGGTTTTCAAAGAGAAAGAAAGTATTTCTGTGTCTGCAGCCGGAGACACTCGAAGAAAGCTAGAGAGAAAGAAAGGCGACTTGCGGATCAGACTGGGAGAAGAACCGATCCTCGGGGCCAATTAGTCGCCGGAGGTCCACATGGAAGTATATCAGCAGGATAATGGGGAATAAAGCCGGAGATATACGAGTGATCTAAGCCTCACTGGTAGGCGAAAGACTGCATAAAGTGAGGATTCAAAGACCTCGAGAATGCGGGAAACGTGTTGTGGAGAAGATTGAGTCGACGGGGGAACACAAAGAAGCGATGGATGATGATGACACTATCCAGCTTCTTGTCACGGACGTCTGCCATCTACAGTACAACAGCTCGCGGTCCAAAGGAAATAATTCCCGCGATCAATTGCTTCATGTTGATTGCTCCTTCTCTGCTGGAATACATCTTCCTATCACTTGAGATCAGGCAAACTTGAGTCAGTCTTCGAGCTCTGATGTAGATCGGCAATCAACAATGGAAGCACTAGTAATTAATGATGATCTCTTTTCATGGATTTTGACCCATGGATGTTTCTGCCCTTGCATCCAGCAACTGATCATGGGAACAACCATGTGGTATCGCCTAATTGTGTTGTCCCAATCAAGTAAGGGTGAGGCTTTTCAACTGAAACATTGCAATGCGACAGTAGGAAGAAGACGTTGCCTGCAGCCCATGCGAGTCAGAACAGTCGAGTCTATTCTTAGACTTCGCTTTGGCATTGACCCCCATATTATGATCCATCTGCAAGCCTGCGGCTGCCTGCCACGCTACATGATTGGCGTGTGCCCTTTGAGGTGCTTGATCTGGTCGGAAATGCAGACTAGTTGGAGCTATAATTCCTCAATTTTAAACAAAGGCTTCGTGTGGCGGCGCGATGTCATCAGCGTTCTCGAACAGACCCTGAAGGACCTTCTGCGGGATGGTCTTTTCGGCACGAGGGCCATTTTACACAAAATCTATCTCGCACGTATCAAGAGTACGACGGTGTTGAAGAGAGAGCTTCTAGACCTTCAATTTCCTTAACTGTTGGGCAATTGAGAAGGTCAGGAAGCCAGCATCCATATCACGGTCCGAGCGGATGATATGGGCAGAGACTCTCTCATTGCGATGCCACTTCAGAGACCATAGCAGAGCCGGCAGAACAAATCGCGCACCAAGATTCGAATACGGCTCGTCCTTCTCTGGGGTTGCAAGCGCCTTCGCACTCTCGGTGCACACTTCAATGCTTTCGCAGAGGAATGAGTATCCATCATGGTATTGGTAGGAGGCGCCAATATTTCGAACTGGACGGCTAATGTGATAGAATTAATGCAGATGGAAATGTGTATGTCTCCAGTCAATCAGAGATGCATCTGCTGCAGCCCAGACCGCTACCGCGAATTTCTGTCTTCTTCCTCACCTTACTGAGATGATGAACTCCATTACACCCGCCCATTCCTCCGTAAAAGGTACTGTGGCATCCTCTCACGAGGGAGAGCCTCTTAGAAGACCGTGCAATTGTACGCTGGGCTGTAAGGTTTAGATTCTCAAATTTTCTGCTAGCTGTCTCCATCGGAGCTCCTAACAACATCAGAGACAGCCTCCGGACGAACAACGCCCGCCAAAATTCCGTCAGCAGGTTCCCAGAATGCTCTAAGCGCTTATATGTACAAAAATATCGGAAAGTAAACGACCCATCATCATGCCCAGTCCCAACCCACGGATAATGCGAAACACGGATGCTTTGAGCGCCAGAGTGAAGAGATCTGTAAGCGAGAAAAAGAAACCGTTCTAATACAGCGGAAAAAAAAGGGAAGAAAAGCTGTGAATAACGCCGGCGGCTTAGCTGAAAACAGAGCATAGATGGTAGGGACACGCAACGGAGGACTGTTCAGATATTGGGAAGATCAACCCGAGGCGAGGGTAGGTAGGTTATAGAGATACAGCTGGACAAACCAGCATTTAAAGGAGGGCCTTCCTCGTAACCTAGAGTGGTATCAGTATCTGATCAACGCACGAGAGCAAAACCAGGGTGGACATACAGCCCAAGCGCCAGCAATGCTAGCGACGATACCACCAGAGATCATCATCGGCTTGAGACCACGAGTACTCTTAAAAAGCATTCCACTCAATGCACCAGCAACGATGCTGTTGGCAGCATCATGCTTGCCACGCACCAGACCGATCGACGAGTTGATAACGTTGTAGATCATAGCTACCACGCCGGCTGAGTTTCCGAGGAATGGCCCTCTCCTTGTGATCGAGTTCAGAACGGCGTTCAGGCGAATCTTCGGTGGCGCCGTCACTGGTGTCCGCTTCAGTCCCTCAGCAAGGCCCCAAGCTCCTCCGATTGTCAGAGCAGTAAGATAAGTCGTTCCAGTTCCGTAACAGAGATCGTCTGACCATCCTCTTGAAGGCAAAACTGATCTTGAACCGGGGAGTTGATCAAGCGCGGAATCTTCGAGACTAAGGTAATCGAGTGTATCCTGGTTCAAGCCAGCGAGAGGGTGAAGTCGACTCGGGTCGGGAATCGACGCTTCTGAGAGGAAAGAGGAGACATCCGGTGCTGCTGTTGCGTCCAAAGTCTCCGGGCCTTTGGACGATTTGCGGCCACTGAGTGAATCCCAGATGGACATTGTGAGATGAAGAAGATAAGCGGATTAGAATACAGAATTAAAAAGAGAACCAAGGAAGAAAAAAGGGGAACTATAATCAGTGGACCACCTCCACAGCCGGATCTTGATGGGAGTGATGGACGTCGTGGAAATCAACGATGTGATATTGTTCGCTCCGGAGATGCAGCGGAACAAAAACTTCATTCCCGTGACAAGCAAGCCTCAGGTTTCTTCTTTCCCTTTCTAGATATGCCCCCGGCATCGGAGAAACTGTATCCGACGCTAAACCGCTTTTGGTGGGTCTATCTGGAAAATCCATCGGAGAGACTCGATATTTCATGATAGAAGACGAGCGCAGCATCATCAGAGAAATCAATTGGATGTCCTAGTGGGTCGTATCTGCTTGTTGTCTGGGACATGCGATATTCGCGTGATCATGGATATCAATGCAGGCTCTGAGCCCCGACGTGGCCAGAGCTGGGGGCAGATGGACGAGATTTCCCGAAATGTACAACTCTTGTCTGACGACGTGTTGAAGCAGATCACCAAAGGATCATTGGTGAAATTTGCTCTCGAATGCAATGATGATCTGTAAGGTTGACTCATTATTCAAAGAGCCAGGATTTTTTTTTCTAATTATCATTTTCTCAAGGAAGGTGAGGTGTGTATGGCAGAGTCTGATGAAGACATTCTCCACGGCATCCATTTCACATGTTCATACCACGACAGCATGCAATGCTGTGAGTGCCTTTCTCGATGCAGCTTTAGTTTCTAAGAATGAAAGAACAAGCCAGCTTGTTCTGTCTGGCGAAACATGGCTCGCTGTATTCGAAGTCTACCTGGTTCGCTTCGAAGATGTGAAACCCAAGCCTATGAAACAAGTACTGGCCTCTTTGATGAACATTCTGGTCAAACATCAGCAGCTCGATGAAGTGCGCATGATTCAGTCTAAAGTTGCGGATGCTGTTCTCCCCGGTATCATCTTGTGCGAACAGCGCTCCCGAATTAAAGCGTCCCTAGTCGCCTTGGAACTCTTCATCCGCAAGAGTGCAATTACACCATCGGATCTAATCTCGCTGGTTGCGAACTGGCTTAACTCGAATTATGACAAATTCACGGCATTGTGCGCAGAAGACTGCAAGGTCCTCTCGATACCTACTCCACAATGGAACGACTCGAAAATGGATGGCAGCGACTCTCTCAGCACCTCTCCGGAAACTGCTGCCCAAGTCTTTGTAATGGGACTTTTGAAACAGGCGCACAATACGGAGCTCTCTTCTTCCGCAGGATCTGTGCTGGCCACTTTCTTGCAGAAGATGAGGTCTGCTTCCGACGCTTCTCAACGACTGCCGTCTGGTGATCTGCCTACGGAGTCAACAATCTGGGCGGCTCCTGTTAAGCATATGGCTCTACAAAACCTGGACAACTTGGAGTCTATTTCGAACAATATCTTCCGTCCCATTTTCAGCGTTGATCCCAGCGGTTTCAGTCACTTCATAAACCAGTTGCCCGTGAAGAGTCTTTTGGTGGGTGATATGACTGATGCTCCTTTGCTGGATTACATGGTGCTCTTTGCGGCGCTGCAGATCGCTAAGGAAACTGGTCTCGTCCATGAAGACCGTAAGTATTTTGATATTTGCTTGTCCGAGAAATGTGTTTCAGACAATGTTTGCTTACGTTCTCGTAGACTATTTCTCGAAAGCTGGCTCCTCAAAGAAGAGTAGCGGCGAAGCACTCGTTCTGAATAGTGGGATTATTGGACAATTTCTCCTCCATCGCGAGTCTAGTATTAGAGTAGCGACGCTTGCTCTGCTGGTTACGGCATTTTCCACCACAAAGCCGCTCACATCAGCCGCCATGCGCACAATCATAAGGGGATTACCGCCCATGCATGCAGAATCCGACTCTTATTTCAGAGGAGAAATCTTGAGTTTGACGCGTAAACTCATCGTCCGACTCAAAGGCGGCGTGTTGAAGGATTCTGCCATAGAGGCACCAGCAACCTCTGAAGAGCAACTTCACACAATTACGACTGCTCCCCGACCCAATCTTGAGAGGAGTGATGCTGAGGCTCAGGCGTATATCACAGCCTACATTGACTTCTTGAAGACCGACTTGCAGCCCACTGCTTCTTATCCGCGTCACATCACTGCACTCAAGGCGTTGATTCTCTTCCTAGAGTCTGGTCTTGAACCGCGTATCAGTAGTGCTCGTGGTGCTAGAAGAGATGATGAACAGACGAAGTGGAAGTTTCACATGGAAATATTCGACCTCACTTTACTCCGATTGCTTCTGGACCTGCTTCTCGACCCTTTTGAAGAAGTGCGAGCAACCTCGCTGTACATTGTGAATTTGTTCCCACGCGATATGTTACTGAACGGAGTGCCCAATGATGCAGAACAAGCATCTGGCACGAAGTTGCACTTGGCTGACGCTCTTTCCCGAGCGGAGCAGCTCGCAAGTAATACCAGCAGAGCTGACCATGCAGACTCTGTTGCTCGTCTCTACCATATTCTCTTTAGTGTAGCGACATCAGGAAGCTCCAAAGAGACGTTTTCACAGTGGTGGGAGACCAAGGCGGGAATCGTGGGTGCCATCTTGACGAATCTGGAAGAGAAGCTCTCTCTCCAAGGCGGACTTTTCAACGCTGCTATGCGGAATGCACCTCTCCATGGATACGTCTCAGCGCTTAGGTTGGCTTGCCCAATCGTAGTCCGCAGAATGCAAGCTGACATCTTTTTAGGTATATCGTGATGACGCCCAACTTCTACGCATTGATTTCCGACGATTCATGTGGTCACTATGAATCCTGGCAGTTCGTACATTCTAGGATAATCGCGATCTGCGACAAGATCTGGCACGAGGTGAAGCCGGTGCTTTGCATCGATTCTCCCGAGGGCCACACTGATGAGCCCATGGAAGACTTCAATGTTGGGCCGAAGGATATCTTATCCTACTCGTGGCGTGCATTGCGAGAATCAAGGTATGTGCCGTTATCCGTCCATCCATTTACAGACTCGATGCTCACTCAAACAGTCTGCTGCTTCATGCGACTCTTGTGAACACCACGTACGGGCCAAACGACGAAAACGGCCTCAAGAGAGCCGATTACGAAAACATAGGGTTGTCCAGCTTCACTCAGCTTGCCGAGCTGCGTCATAGAGGAGCCTTCTCGACTGTATCGCAGACCTTCGCGACCTGCTGCCAGCGGTGCAGCCAGTCGAATGACCCGAGTATTTCCTCCTTACCTGAAATATGGTACCAGAAAGCGAAAAGGACCATCTTCGAATCAGCTTCGAAGCTCACGCGACGGTCAGCTGGCATCCCGGCTTTAGTAACGGGAATTTTGTCATCCCAACCAGGAGGCCCTCTGTTTCAACAGGTCATCGACGAACTTCATGAGATATCTCGGCTACCCGCTCCGCACAACAAAAGCAATCAAGAAATGGAGCTGCCTCAGGTGCATGCTATGAACTGTTTAAAGGATATCTTCACGAATACCAAGCTTGGTCCTCATACTGAACGGTTCATAATGCCTGCCCTTACCTTGTCTGCCGAACGCTTAGGTTCTCCCATGTAAGTGCTGTAGAACCCTACATGCGTGGTTTTTCAACACATGCTGACATTGATATAGCTGGGCTCTTCGTAACTCTGGGTTGATGCTCTTCCGCGCGTTGTTGACTAGGATGTGCCGAGTCAACCCCGGAGCTGGATTAGGATTTGGTGGCAGCTCGGGTTCGGAACCCGGTGCAAGAGTGTCATTCAAGAGATACCCCGGTCTTTTGGAACTCATGTCCAGTCTTCTCGCGCCTGAAGGTTCACGTAGGGACGGGAATCAGGGCGACATTGCAATGGTCACTGAGAGAGTCTTCCCCGCTCTTGAGCTGATTGGAGAAAAAATCCCAACTACCTCGGACAATGATGACTTGATGCTGCGGAATCTGGTATTGCCACAGATCAGTAGCCCCGTATGGGGCATCAGAGAGCACGCAGCACGAGTGTATGCGTCTCTGCTGAATCGTTCTGAGATCTTGAAGGAGATTCGAGAGTTACTTGATGTTGACAGAAATGATGTGACGCAAAATCATCTCCATGGAAAAGCACTTTGCATTAGATACGCGCTGCGAAGGTTCGCATCTTGTCCTCACTCATATTGGAATGGTAAGTGTCCCAAGTGAATGAGTTTTCAACAATTCCCTAATGAATGTCAGGGAACCTTCAAGATATCATTTCCATTGTTCATGAAACCTTCTCCGCGTTGTTTCCTCCAGCGCGATCTCCATTTGTTGCATCAGCTCTGGTAGAGGTTCTGAACGATGCTGTTGAGAGAACCGTGGAAGCTGGCCAAGAAGGTATTGCCACTTTTCCTTCCCCTTCACTCCGACATTGTTATTGACCATGGCAGACAAATTGGTCGCGTCACTCAGGTCTCTCTTTGATCAATACGATCTCTACAGCATTCTGGAATATCTGTTCGAGTCATCCGATGTATCATGGAAGTCATCGAGTGCAACCCGGTCATCGTCTCTGCTCCGAAGAGCGCTTTCGTGGGCTACAGTTCTCAAACTGTTAGTATGCGAGAAGCAGGATGATCTGGTAACCTTCTTCCAGGCAGTCTCGGTCTTTGATCCTAACGCAGCTCGTTTCCTTCTGGAACAAATGAATAACGTCTTCGAAGGCAAAGAGGCTTACCAGAAGATTTTGCTGAACCTTTATTGTTCAATCCTCTTGAGTGACTACTCGCAGATCGTCAAGACCGTTGCAACATCTAACATGTCATCCATTCTGGAGGCCTTGCTTGATCTCCGCCAAGACAACACCAAAGGAGTTGAACTGCCTTTGGATGATCTCTTGAGGCAAATCAGAGTGGAGCAGAACATCCAAATACGGAACAGAGAAATGACCGACGCAGAGCTGCGTCTTCAAGGCTGTCTTTTGGCTCTCAAATTCGTTTCAAGCCAATGGCAACTGTTGCCGGACCCTAAGTCAGAGCTCGAAAATTGGACGACAAAGTTGCAATTTGCGCTCCAAGAAGAAACAGTGAGTTTTTTTTTCCCCCTTCGTCCTCATTCCCATTCCCCTGTTAGGCATCCCATTGATTCTCTATAGGAATTTACGACTCGACATGCTGCGGTAACATCTCTGGCGAGTTTCGGCCGTATCTTGCGCCCGCTCGGCAGTTCTGCCCGGTTAAATCCCATATTTTTGAAACTCTATCTGATTTTGTATGACATGCTCAACGACGACGATGAGGAGCTGCGGGGCGTGGCTGCATCTACCGCGTCTTGGGTTCTTTCATATTCCTCCATTTCGCCCTCAAAAGCTGTCGCTCTTGCCCCTCTCAGTGCAAGTGACCGGCTCGCCGAGTTCATCGCCAGCAACTACCCTGCCTCTCCGCTCCTCTGCCGGAGAATAATCCAGTACATGGCTGGTCAAGGGCCACGGATTAGCGACTGTGGCGGAAGGACCAAACTGGTTCCAGTCTCCAGCCTCATGACGGAGCTTAGGAAAGAAAGCACCATTCTCTTCGTGGAGGAGAAGCAGAATCTGTTCATCGACGAGGTTCGCGAGGTTGATCTGTGGGCCAAAGCCCTTCGTCGATTGACAGAATCCTCCTTTGATCCCGAATTGGTCGAAACAGTATCACGTTGGGTTTCTGACGGGCTGACATATCTGAACGATATCGCAGCTCGTCAATCAGAAAAGGATGGCTTTTTGGGCTGGGCCTCCAAGCCCGAGATCTTCACTCTGGGCGTGCGAATCATCAGCCTTGCAGCATCTATGGTGTCTAAGGACTTCGTTGCCCAGAAATATCTGTCTGATAATCAACAGACGCTCCGGGAGCGTCTTAGGATGTTATTACAGACCGGACGAGCAGCTTCCCTTCATGAGAATTGGCTTTCAAGGATTCAGGCAGCTTTGGATGATATTTGAATTTTTGGACCGAGGTATAGAGAAAAGTAAATAGAGAGATGGATTTGCATGTCCAGAACTACAGTGCCTTCGTGCAGCATAGTTCCTTGTTTGAGTCCAATGAATAACACATCGATGGTCTACTGCAACAATCTAGTGAACTTGCAATTCACCTGTTTCCACAGCCATATTTGCCTTTCCCTCACCTTGACTTTACTATTATGTTTACTTCTTGTTCCTGACGCGAACATGCAATCCACACCATTCTGGTTTCCTATAATGCTATTCTAACCGTCTCTGTATATCTTACGGCACACACATTGAACATTGACTCCTGAGCCGAGGGCATTAGACCAAGCAGTCCTCCATTCATTCCCCTATGTGCATGAAAGGAAAGGTACGCTTCCCCTCAATCTCACAGCCACAGTCCACAATGCCAGAGCAAACCTCTTAACTAACTAACAATATACGCTTACTAGAAATGGAGTCCAACATCCTCATCGCCATTCTCGTGTCCGTCCACGTCATCGCCCTGGGTTTCCTGGCCCTATGCTACTACAACTGGCGGATGTATCTGCTCAGAAAAGGCGAAGTTGCCCGTCTGCAACGACAGGGAAGCAACCGACAGACCAGGATCCACGTGGCCGATGAGCGGATAGAATTCATCCCAAGACGAGTACGATTGAAAGCACCGGGAAGAGAGCTCTACCTAGATGCACCCCCGCCGCGGCGTAACAATCAGTACATGAAGCCGTCCCCGAAGAAGCCACAGCCCGATGTGAACAATAGAAACGTGCAACCACAGCAGCCACACGCACCGATCAGAGACGAATGGGGTAGAAGAGGAACCGATGCAGGTCAAGGCAGTGGCAGCGGCGGAAATGGAAATGAATGGGACAACATCAACAACAACAACAACAGCAATTCTGGACAGCCTTCGTCACCGACGACAGCGCAACCAGATTGGGACAACAACAATAACAACAATACCACTGACAGCACCTTGAATGCACCGCCCGGTTCGCCACAGCTTGCTGCCACAACTACTACATCGGGGTGGAAGGCAGACGACGGTTTCAGCAATCCGGGAGAAAATCAAACCTCGCCAGATCCAGTAGCGGCTGCGACCACGAGTGCAACGGGTGAACGGGATAACGATGCTGGAGGAGAGACGGGTCAATCAGGAGCAACGACGAATCATTCAACAGGGGATTCCAGCACACCGACAGACGTAAATTGGTAAATGTCAAGGATTCGTTGTACCTGGCTCGACCTGAGAGTCAAAAAGGGCATTCCTAAGGAACATGACTCTGGTTACTAGTTTTGGTCATGGAGCGTGGGTGTGGGTTGCATGAGACTTTGGGGAGATGCAGTTTGGAAGAGCGCATTTGCTAAATAAGAGGTAATCCTCCATCAGTAAATTAGGATACAAGCTTGGGGAGACATACAATACTATAGAGGACTCTTCGAATGATCGTCCACGTATATCGACAGTAAAACAAATCAAATAATTTCGCAGCAGACGAATGTATCGCCATCAATAAAGTATACTCTCCCAAACTACTAAAGTACTGGAAGAACTGGAACCATATCTGTAAGACAAGCCGTTGATTCTCGCTTCACTCGATGGCCCCATAGCAGGCCTTATCCCTGAAATCAAATCCTAATAGATATACAGAGTAGAGAAGAGGTATCTATAGATATGTCCCCAGGAGCACGCAAAATGGCTGATTGTTCATCAGTACTACTATTCATTGGCAGTTAAGTAGTAGTAGTAGTAGTAGTAGTAGTAGTAGTAGTAGTAGTAGTAGTACATAAGACTGTCTAACTGGCAACATGAAATTATCCTCTGGAGTTGTGTAAAATGTCGCTATAGATGGCAGGGGAGCATTCATCTCATCACATGAAGCCCTTGTTGGTCATTCGCTCCAACTGGTCATCATGCGGACAACTACAAGCTTGAAGTGCGCGAACGGAGGGTGATCAACATTTCTTGAAACCGAGAATTTTGCCGCTTGCTTAATGCACTGTCGAGCTTATTCTTGATACAATGAGACAAGAGGAAGAAGAAGGAAGTTGGTGGTTCTCTACGCGGGAGAAGTCCACAGACATGGCTGGCATTCCCCAGACCTCGTTCGGACACAACTGCGGCCCATCTTGCGACGCTGATGAGCCGGAATTTCAGAAAAGTGCCCAGCACTGTCAGTTATCAAGCTTAGCTCCGGGTTATTGAAACAGATCAAGGACAAGACCTTGAACAGATGATCAGCTGTAATCATCCCTGACCGTCCACAGTCTCAGTGTCGGTCATCTGCCTGATCCAAGCCAAGAATAGCGACAGGAGCAGTGCCAAAACGCTTGTCCATGACCACCAACACTGAGCAGCTGATGAACCACGATCAAGCACAATGACCATAAACTGCATCATGAACCACTGTAGTACCTTTGACGAGGAAATAGCCTGGAGAACAATAGCAAACTTGACCTTGTTCTACCAGCGCTGTATCAGTGTGACTAAGACCAATGTGACCGGATGCTTTGGTTGCAGTGTGATCTCCAGCGAGATGTGAAGAACTGTCTCATTCCTTGCCTTTCTATTGTCTTCCTGTCGTGGTCACTAAGAATATCTTTGTTCTGCGTTGACTCAGAGCGAAAGACTGCGAACATCGTATAGTTTATATCTTCCCTCATGCTTCGTCTCGTCAGCACCAGGGTTTCTTTCGACAAGCTGTATTTGCAAGAGAATGAGGAGGGAGTCGATGGAGAAAGAATCGTCCTCCATTCCAGGGTTGACGCGCAGCTATCTGCTTCTCGAAACGGACAGTACGAGCGAGAGTATCGATTCATGGCGGCTGCAGAGAGAGATGGGCGAATCGTCAGAGGAATCTTGGTGTGAGCCAGAGAGAGATTCGGTTGGGGAGGGCGCGGTGGACAATGAAGAGGACATCATGTCTTCTGCAGACAAGGAAAAGGCTTGGGAAGCGCTTTGGGGTACCGTCTCGTTTACGTCTGAACGAAGCAAGCAATATTCACCGTCAAGCGAGCCACGAAAGGCCAGTTTGACGGACGATGATTTGGTCTTTGTAAACTCGATCCCCAAGCCAGAGACAACTTTGTGTCCGCAGCAAGATCAGAAATATACAAGGTCCAATAATCCTGGGGAAGAAGATGATGAGGAGGAGAAGTTGAAGGAGAGGGAAGAGAAAGAGGCAGCGAGTGAATGCAGGTACAAAGACGGCAATCACTGCAAGACTGTCGCAGCCTCAGCACTCCACCAAATCCATCAACTACCGCAGGAGTCATCTTCCAATCAAGCGAACAAAGCCTTTGACTCTCATTCAACTGAGTCGTCAACTGCCTCTGTTATTGCCTCGTCTTCATCCAGTCACTCGACCTCCCCCAAACTACCCAGTTGTCTTCGCACACGCTCAGAGCCCATCGACATCCGTCCTCGTAAGCGAGTCCTCATTCAACTGGATATCGGAACCATCGTCGCGCCGTCCTCAGAATATCTGACAGAGAGCACGCCAGATACAGACGACTGTCCCGTCGACTCTGCCATTCTCAACCCCAGGTCACCTCCGCAGCGAGAAAACATGTCTGGTTTCGACACCAAGTCTGCTTCGTCATCGCAGCCGCAACACCGCAAAAAGAAGCACTGGAGACTTTTCTCGTCATTCTCATCTTCTCCTACCAATGAGGACGATGATGCCGTCTCACCAGCGAGTGATAGCTTCCAATTGCCATCTCCCACCCGACCTGCGATACAGCGTGGGATTTCCAGCCATCGCTCTCAGCCGCAATTGGCTCCTCCTACCAGGACCAGGAACTGTTCTAATCTTCTGAGTGATAGCGAGATCAGCGTTCTCGACTTGGGTCCCAGTCTGACTCCTCATCAACCACCGCAGCAGCAATCTAGTACTTTCAAGATTATGGAAGACCCCGACGCTACTCCACGCAAGAGAGTCATTGATGCGGACATCGAAGATCTGGAGTCTGTTGCTGTTACTTCCGACTCCATGTCATTTAGCAACGAGCATCCTCTCTCACGCCGGGCCAGACATGTCGATACTGTAAAGCGCCTGAATCGGGCATTTGAACGGCAAGATACCAAGATTCGATCTATGTCCAGCCCATCCTTGGCGCCGCAGAGGACAACGCACAATCAGACAGTTACGCCTCGTCGTCCTGCAATGAATCGTGCGAAGAGTTCCTTTGGAGGCATGGACCCGGACTTCCTGCTCGAGGAGAATGTGCCAAACTGGGGCGCAGAGGGATAGGGAACCATGCCGTGAAGGAGTATGAGTATCAGTAAGTATCTTCTGTTCTCCTTTCGAAAGAGAGACGCTGGAGTTCTTGATGGACTTGATTCTGAGCGTTCTCGTTCTAGGATTGGCAATACAAGAGCGGAGTGGTATCATTTACAGTCATCAAGATTCTCTACGGGTTGAACTCGGTTTTGAAATTCAGGGTCTGGAGTTGTGGGCTTCCCTCAGAGTGTACAACAGCAATAGAGTATGTCAACGAATGGTTTTCATGCATCGTTGTGGGTTTACAGATATGCCACTTGCGCCATGTTCATAGAGTTTCCCTCGATTCACATTGTCCAGTTAGAACATATCAGATCAAGCTTGATCCTCCTTATTTTTGGGTGGCTTCTGTTGACTCTTAAGTCTTCTCATTATGGGCCTCATGGATCATTTTGATTCTTTGAGGTTGTCGACCAAGCACCAGACTTATTTGTAGTTGAATTGTACTTGTAGCATATCCATGAATATAGTTGGCTTCTACTTTGGTACCAAAATCAGAATGCAACGCCCTGAAGTATAGATTTTCACTTACTACTAACTTAACGTAATCGATCACCGAGCGAGCGCGCTTCAACAGCTATTTACATTGAAAATAAAATTATCTGACCACAACACCCCTAATTTGAAGCCATTTCCACATAGGATGATTTCTTATTTACTAGAGCAGCTAAGTCTAGTATGACCTTGAATATTGCAATTGCTGTACTGCAGTGCTGTGTGCTTTCTAGGCTGTGTATTAGCTTGATCAACCACCTCTGCTTGCCAATTCTGCAGCTTGCTGGGCAAGCTGCTGGCCTTCTTCAGCAGTTAAACCCCCCCTGTAGTAATATAGGATCTAGCTGCCTCTTGCTTGCATTTTTGATGTTGATTGGCCGCGTGTAGCTGCTTGATTTCATGCTCTAAAAGCACTGCATTATTCATCGCGATTTGGCAGCCCTTGACCACTTGATTAACTGCTTGACTGATTAGACTGGGAGGACTCTATGTACAGTGCTGGCAGAGGTGCTTGATTAGCTCTGACTGT
>JSYV01000945.1:0-17348 GCA_000787455.1 Evansstolkia leycettana | reverse complement strand
ATATCCAAACACTCCTTGAGGGAAGATTCTTCGGTTTCGGTGAGCTTTCAACTATTCTTGCTGCTATATCAACTCGAGCAGCTCGCCCATGGGCGGTGTTTCAGCGTAGAATGTGGGACATCATATGCATCTGCAGCTGCTTTTGTGCCTGATATTTGACCACTTTTAATAGCTTGAATTGCAAGTAATAAACGGCCTTCTTTACGAGCCGCCGATTCAGCAGTTTTCGGTGGCATATTGGTGGTGGTTGAGCTGATGAGCATGGTCAGGAGGAATAGGGGATTTCGCCAGCTCGCTCGGTGTCGCGGCTCGCTCGGTGTCCGATTACGTTATACCAACAGTCACCAATCATGACCCAGCCTACTCCAGTATCTACTCCAGGGGTATACGAGGAAGTAGGGGATAACAAGCATATAAGGACGTTCATTACCAGCGCACTTAGATAGTTCTTGTTTAGTTCTTCGCGATCAATATAACATTACTGTCGCGGGCTACGCCCGTAGATTACTCGGCTTCGCCTTCGCCTCCGCTGATTGGTTCGATATGCTTGGTCACGTGACCATGATAGTTGATAGTCGCGTCTATCAGCGCGTAGGACCTCTTTCTTTCTCCTCCCAGCGAATCCTTTCTGTATGTATCTACTAGTTAGATAATAAAAGGCTTTGGCCCTCTACATTATATAACACATCACGTGATTTAAAATCACATTCTCGTCATGCCTCTCGAGCTGAGGCTCCTGAAAGGTACTCAGTCACATGACTCACGAGCGAATTGAGGAGCACTCATTGGAATCATAAACAGCCTCCTCGAAACCGGCATTTTATGAATCTTAAGATCACAAGTATGTACAGTCTAGTACATACGACCATAGGGTGTGGAAAACAGGGCTTCCCGTCCGCTCAGCCGTACTTAAGCCACACGCCGGTAGGTTAGTAGTTGGGTGGGTGACCACCAGCGAATCCCTACTGTTGTATGTTTTTGATGATTACATTTTTTGCTTGCTTGTTGATAATTCAATTAAAAGTTACATAATCAGCTCACCTATACTTGTCCCTTACTGAAGCAACAGCCTCTTGTGGTTGCTGGTGAGTGCTTCCTTTAACACGATTAAGGAGCTCCCTAATCAAGGTGTTGTTCTTACGAAGTGGCCTGCCACCTCGCCTGATTTGAACCCCATCGAGAGTGTATGGAATCTTATGAAAGAATGGATTCAGAAGCACTATAGTCCTTGATATATCCCAAATCATCAAGAGCTCCATACAATCGTTCAAGCGACCTGGGATGCAGTTGGTAGTGATGAGCTTCATAAGCTCATGAATGACATGCTAAGGCGCTGTCAGGCAGTTGTTGCAGCAAAAGATGGTCCTATTAAGTGGTAAAGATGTCTTTCTTCTTTATTTCCCGCTTACTCTGCTTTTCTGGTGTTTAATATAATGTGTTGAAAGCTTGGTTGAAACATACAGTGATAATAATAAATTTCTATCTGCTTTTCAATCCTCCCATTTGAAGGTCTTGTGGCGAGTACTGTATAGATGCTAGTACACTATCTACTGCTGCCTAACAGTGATATTATTATAACAGCAGTACCATAACTAATAATAGGTGGGTATATATATGGAGAACTTTGACTTAAGACTTTAGGATAAGCCTGGTTTACCAGCTAAACTCAGTGCCTACGAACATCCGTTCCCCATGAAGACACGTAAGTCTCTGTAAATAAAACCCATAGATCATAGATAGATCATCAAAGTATGATTTGAAGCATAATTCGTCGACCTCCCTTCAACAACCAAAGCGGACAAGTTTCACAATGTATCTATCTATCCCCAAGACGGATGAAACCCCGCCTACGCACCACCCTCTCTCTTGGCATATTCATCTTCCATTCTCTCCTCATAGAGACGATCGGCCTCCTCCTTACTGAGCGGTCTATCACTTGGTGCGTTCTGCAAGAGATCCGAGTTCAACCCGGCGTCATAACCTGGCGCGGAGACGGTGCCACCACTGCCTGTACCGAGGCGTCTTCCGCTGCTGTTCAGGTCACCGATGGATGCGACGCCTTCGACGGAGGCATATCCGGCGGATCCAGTCTGGCGAGGTGCAGCGCTGCCGGTAGTAGTAGTGTTTGCTCTGTCCTCGCGGTCAGGGAAGGCAGGGACTTGATGAGGGGCAGGCATCTTGGTTGGGTTGGGTTGGGTTCGGATGGAAGAAAGGCTCAGAGAGGATTTTTTGAGTCTGTATGAGCTCCACGTTAAGGAGAGAATAATCTCGATAGATAGAGCTGTGAGTGAGCTTTCACAAGCAACAGATAAGCTAGGTTGTAAGGTGCTGTCGAGGTTTGTTAAGACGCGAGTCATACTGTAGATGAGGATAGCTTGCCGCCACAGATGATTGTGGCGAAAACTGGAGCTCAACGTCATAGCTTGTACAGAGTACTTCAGGCCAATTCCAGCTAATCTGTATACTTGCGCAGGTACTTTGTACTAGCTAGACCAGCTGCGATTTGATTATGAATGGACATGGATTTCATAATCAACAGGAGTTATTCACAATTCATCGAAATGAGCTCTCGCACACGACCTGTTCCATGCCACCTACAGTCCTACAGACTAAGCTACCCAGATAGACCTCTTCTCCAACCTCGAGCCACTGGCCCAAGCATTGATGAAAAGGGTTTGTTTCACTCGAAAGTGAGAAAGGAGCCAAAGAATACGCCTGTCAATGACCCGAAGGCCGTTGAACGGATTGTTCCACCGCGCTGTGCAATGCAGGGACCAATCCGTGGTGGACCGCCTTCTTGATCGCAGCCACCCAAACAAGGTAAGTATGAAGAAGAAAAAGAAGGGGGCACTTAAGGGCGAGAGACGGAGGTTTTATATATCCATCGGTGGGGATGCGGAACCACGCTAAGCGTAAGCGAGAGTGTGTTCTTGATTATCATTCGTCAGAATTCCCGAGTGGCTAACCTGTTTTGGGATCCTGTTGGATGGGCTTGGCAACCCCCAATTCAGGAAGGAGCTCTCTAGCCTACATACTACAAGCATACTATAACAAATTGACAATCCTACAATGAGACGCTTGCTATGCGTGGAAGAAGACCATACGGCTGGTAAATAAGGGTTCCATTGGGGAATCATTATTAAAGGCTTGCACTATTCTAAAGAACAAGCATGAGTTCGTCTCGCGGACAAGCCTCAAAACAGATACAAGATATCTGGCCTGGACGGAGCCATATTACTCTGCACTGAGAGCGAGGCACGCATCCACGGCCAATCCAACCCTGTCAAGGACCATGATCAGCATCAAGAGCGTATCAACATCTATTGTTCTGGATAACTTACCTTCCCTCCTTCATCTTCACGACATCATCAATCACGTCGCGATCAAGGTTGGGGAACATGTTGGACAATGTTTCCACCACGTCGTCGTGTTCAGCACGTTGTATTCTGCGCGCCTCAGCATCCTCGGCGCTGGCCTGTAGAGCAGCTGCGTCCTGGGCGTCGAGCGTTCTTGCCGACTGCTGTTGTGCTGCATTTCGGGGTCTCTCGCCCGGTCGCAGCTCCTCGCCACTGCTGGGAGGAGGCTGATAGACGTTCGGAGAGAGTCGAGAAGGAGCCCCAGGTTGCGGTGTGGCGGCAGGCTGCACCGGCCGGTCTTGCGGAGAATCGGTTTCGTCAGAGAACATCCTTCCGATCGTCGACAGGGGCTTTTGGATCGTGCGTAGAAGTCCTGCAACCGGCGCGCTATCGTCGTCGCTAGACTGGCGCCCTTCTTTTCTTGATGGCGCGGTTCGGTTGCCTTCATGAGAACGCCGGGGTATGGATTGTGAACGCGAAGGCCCAGACCTATCCGTCATCTGTTCCTGCGATTCGGCTTCACGATTGCGTTCCGCGATGGCAGACACGGCAGCCTCGACATTTCTCTCAAACTCTTCGTCACTGACTGTCAAGCTCGTTCGGTCAAGGGTTTCGATGAATTGAATAGCTCCCGACTGTGAACTGCAATCAGCACGTCTCTTCTCAAACGTGAATTGGTAGCCTTGATTACCAATGATGATAGATAGTAGCCCGCCTCTCCGCCAAGCTTCTCCTGGTTGCGGAAACGGAGAATATATTGGATGTTAGAGACGAGATGATCGGGGTTGGATCGTAAAACGACATAGATCAGAAGCGGGACAAAGGAATCGGCTGAGGTGTCGGCGCTCTTTGAATTCCGTAATAGCCCTTAAATAGCAACAAATGGTCAGATAAATGCAGACATAGTCACAGAGTACCACCACTCACCGAAGATGACCTTGCAGCAATTCAATATGCAAATAACTTTGTCACGAGGAGCGCGATACCCGTTGATTTTGAGGAGTTCTGCGCCAAGCGTTAGAGTAGACTCGAAACGTCCTCAAAAATCAACAACTTTACCTTGCTGTGCTAGATTCAAGAACCGACGACCGTGTGGGCTAACAGGTGGGATGTCAAGATGCTCCTCCCTCACCCAGCTGTAGATTCTGATTTTCTGTGCCAGAACCTCGTCTCGCTCGATATCTTCTTGGTGCTGACCACGCCTCCACGGCCCGTGAAGCCTCTCCAACTCTCTTCGCTTGCTCCTACTGGCGCTTCTCGGAATAGTGGGTGGCGGCGGTATGGCCGGAGAGAAGGTTTGCGAATACAATCTATTCATTACGAGTTTCTCCATCCCCTCCTTGGCATTATCGAACTCGCTATCCGATACTTCCCTCCAAACCTCACACTGGGCCATCTTATTGGTGATGAAGGCTAAGAAGTCACTAATGATCTTCACCTGCTCGTGAACCATCCATTGCCTTTTTCCGAACTCGGTTAAGAATGAGCGCAGGAACTTGGCGACTGGATCCGCGGTACGATGTCTCAATTGTTCCAGGAACCGATGAAAATCAAACGGCTGGTCAGGTTCGGGCTCTGGAGGTGGAGGGAGGGTAGACGTCGACGAGCGTCGAGAGAGTTTATGCAGGCCTGACTCGTCCTTTGCTGTATTCTTAGGTGGGGCTTGAGCGATAGATGCGGCGACGTGGGATTCGTTAGGAGATGACGGTCCAGTACCGCTGGATTTTGAGAGATGCGAGGCTACGTTGGCAGTCTTAGAGGGGTCGAGACTCGACTTGCGCGGTGGGAAATGAGTCGGACCACCGAGGAACTGCTCCGCCAACTCGAGTCGTGGTGACATGATCTCCTCCTGTCCAGTACTCCGCGCAGGATCCGTGAATTGTTCCATGATACTCTGTATCTCTGATTGAGAGTCATCGTCTCGTTCCTGTTCACCGTTTGTCTCCTGCTTCTCCTGCTTCCTCCCCAGCTCAGGCCTTCCTGGAACCTTTGGTAGCTGCTTCTCCATCCAATCGGCGGGAACCTTGGCGGGAGATTGGGGAGGAAGAGGCGTTTTCGAACCAGGAGTGAGGTAGGCTTCGTCTTTCGCGGGGGGTGGAGGTGGTACGTCGTGATCGGAGGAAGGTCGAGAATCCGGTCCATTGGCGGCAATGGATAACCGCTCCAGCTGGTTTGGAAGTGACTCGGCTTGAGTCTGAGTAGGAGTTGAAGACTCCATGACCGGCTGGCTTGCACTTGTGTTCAATGACTCTTTCTCAGGCAATTCAGTTCGGTCTTCTTTATTCAACTCGTTATGTTGTAGATTGTCATGGTTCCCTTGTGATTCCGCGGGCATATCTTGCGCTTCTGCCACCGTTTCAGAACCGGTCGGATAGTGTACTGTTCTGTCTCCGTTGGTCTCGTCATTCTTGGGTGTTGGACGGTCATTCTCCTGTCCGCTGGGAGCCGGAGGCACCGGATGCTCTTGTTCTGGGGGAGACATGAGCTACAATATAGATTGATCTGCAGCATATGCACCCGACGTCAACAATCAAGCGGGTCGGTCGAGGGGGGTGATAATTCAGGCAAGGAGGTACGACATCGTAAGGCGAACAGTCAGACTGAGTTCACCTGGGGATAATGACTGGGATAGGTAATTAGAAGATGTTAGATCGACCCGCAACGCTCTTCACCAACGGATGCTGATTCTATTATCGACGCATTTCGACTGTGCCCTGTTGTTATCAGAAGAGCCCGCTTTCCCTGCGCGCCCCAATCACGGGATCATCGTTTGCCCGAAATCCGCCCACTTTTCTACTGGTCAAGCCTACCATCCACGGATCTCTCTTGACGAATCTCCTAACGACACATGCATTGATGCCTGGTTGTAAGGAGAGAGCCATACATGCAGCTTCTTGACTGCCATGTGCGGTATTTTCTTCTCCTTGAGCACAACTGCGTCAGTGCTTCCGAACGAAGAGACTTGCACCTTACTACAGAATCGAGGGCCAGACAGTTTCAAAGTCCACAGTGTCCAGCGTGTGATAACATCGACTGCTGAAGATCCAGATGGCTTGAAACGCGCCATCACCTATCATCTCACTTTTGTATCTACAGTCCTCTCGTTGAGAGGAGACCATGTATTCTCCCAACCTCTTGTGGATGCTACGAGCCAAACCGTGCTGTGCTGGAATGGCGAAGCCTGGAAGGTAGCAGGAAGACGTGTTCATGGAAATGATACGGATCACATTTTCAAGCTCTTTCTTGACGCTGTGAAGCCTGCTATCGCGTCAGAGAAAACAGACGCTGCTGATCGTAAGGATTCCATCGGGAGACTAGCGGATGTTATCAGTAGTATTTCCGGGCCTTTCTCGTTCGTGTTTTATGATGCATTCCACTCAAGAATTTTCTTCAGCAGGGACTGCCTTGGAAGGAGATCTCTTCTCCAAGGTTTTGACGATGCGGGCAATTTGAAAATTTGCAGTCTTTGCGATGGCACTCCTTCAACCCATTTTGGAGAAGTTGGCACCGACGGAGTGCATATGATTGATCTTAATCATCTTGTACATCCACAGAATTCTTCCAACAGAGAGCTGGACGCTTCTCAGTCCGCCTACAGTATCACTACTTTGCCTTGGAGTGTCGAGGATGTGCAGTCACTGCCAGCCATTCACCTCGTAAGAGAGAGACCCTCTATTTTTGCCTGTTTGACTTGGACACACTCGGACACAGAAGACTGACAAGTGATTCTAGAAAAATCCCATCCCTCGAATGAACAAAGCAGTGCCTGAAGCCGAGCCACCTGTTCTTAACCTGAACAGTCCCTTCGTTGAGCAGCTCGAACAGCGCCTCCGCCAATCACTCGAATTGAGAATCCAAGACGTACCTGAGCCCCCCAGACGGCTTGCTCACAGTGATGTCAAGATTGCGGTCCTATTCTCCGGTGGACTCGACTGCACTCTTCTCGCGAGACTCTCCCACGAGATTCTCCCAAGCAACGAAACCATCGACCTACTGAACGTGGCGTTCGAGAACCCGCGTGTTGCCACCGCCGCAGCAGCCAGCAAGGACAGCTCACCGACAGCGACCTCGGTATACGAAAGCTGTCCCGACCGCATCACCGGAAGGGCTGCATTCGCAGAGCTCCAGAAAGTATGCCCAGGTCGGAACTGGCGCTTCGTCGCCGTGGACGTACCATACACGACGACGCTCGCTCATCGAGACGCAGTCAAACGACTGATGCGACCACATAACACGGAGATGGACCTGTCAATTGCGTGCGCGTTATACTTTGCCTCACGCGGACAAGGTATGGCATACGAAAGCCGGCACGCTGACAGCGAGCAGCCGCCGACGCCTTACACGACCCCAGCTCGAGTCCTTCTGTCTGGGCTGGGAGCCGACGAGCTCTTCGCGGGATACACGAGGCACGGGGTCGCCTTCTCACGACACGGATTCAAGGGACTCATCGAGGAGATAGACCTCGACGTGAGCCGTCTCGGCAAGCGCAATCTCGGCCGCGACGATCGAGTCCTTTCGCATTGGGGCCGCGAGGCACGATACCCATATCTGGACGAGGAATTCGTAGCTTGGGTCTTGCGCGCTCCGGTATGGGACAAGTGCGGATTCGGCGTGCCCAGTTCATCATCATCGTCTTCGATCGAAGCGAACGATGATGAGCGGCGGCACCAGCAGCAGCACCCGGATTTCATTGAAGCTGGCAAAAAGGCTCTCCGCCTCGTCGCCTTACGACTAGGTATGACCAAAGTGGCGCGCAAAAAGAAAAAAGCCATCCAGTTCGGCTCGAGGACAGCGAAGATGGAAAAGGGCAGTACTAAGGGGACGGATGCATTGAGCTAAACCACGACACGTTGTCAATCCGCTTGGATTGAACAAAGAAAACCAACCCCCCCCCACCCTTGAATATCACATCACATCCCTAAACCAGCAATGATGACACAACTTCAAGAATCAGATACTTCCGAAACCTCATTTTCCTCTTGGTTCTTCTTCCCCTTCTCTTCCAAGTCGTTCAAAACAAATAGGATAGGATCTTTCTTCGAGATTACTCCCAGGTCCGTTTTTAAGGGCTCTTTGGAGAGTTGTCAGGATGAAATCCTACCGCTGTTGAGACACTTGGGGATCGATGGGTGTTGGATCAGAGAGGAAAAATTCCGGTTGGTGAGGGTATAGAAAGGCAAGTCTGAGCTGGTCGCGATCATATATATATGTACTACTCTGTATACATGCTTGTGTACCGGGGTGCTTCGTGTAGATATACCCTGTAATAAAGCTAGATTCAGGATTGAAAATGGTATAGTACTCATTCTAAACAGGCCTCCGCTGTGTAGGGGGACACTTAGAGAGCATGTTTAACGTCTTGACAATCTCATGTTCACCACATAACAGATTACAGTTTACTCAAGGACAGTTGTGTAGCGAGCGGCAATTTGCTTTTTATTATCAAAGTTCGAAGTAATTCAAAATAACACATGAATCAATCACAAGATCAATGACTTGATCACTGAGAGAATTAAAAGAGAATTAGCATGGCCACGAGTCAATCCTGGGCTCGTGATAAGACGCGACAGGAGACATCAGAACCGGCCAAAAAAAACACACAAAGCATAGATGTAAAACAACAGTAAAAGACAAAGACCCGAAATGAGTAATGGTTGAACAGAGAGAGAAGTTCAAGAGTGTATCGCAGTGCACTAGCATAATATAGGAAACAAAGAAAACTTTTGTCTGTCAAGAAGCGTCATCATCAGGTAACCGTCACGCGGAGACTGACTGGTACTTCTGACGTCCCAATTGACCAGAGAGGCTCGAGCCCGCGACCGGAGCCCAGTCACAACTTTTTTCAGAAACAGCACAAATCAAACACAGGGTCATCAAAACAGTAAATCGGACAGAACATGGTTAGACTTTGCTCTGAGCAAGAGCCTTCCAGTATTGCTCACGACGTTGAGCCTCTTCGAGAGACTTCTCAAGCTCTGCAATTCGGCGCTCCATCTCCTCCTGTCGCTCAAGCTTCCGCGCGCGGGACTTGCGAGCGGCCTCTGTGTTTCGGGCACGCTTCACCGCGACAGGATCGTTCGAGTCGAACTTGATTGGAGGCAGAGGCTTCTTCTGGCGAGCACTGACACCGGCGACGGTTGAATACTTGGTGACCTTTGCCGGGGCTGGTGACTGGCTGGGAGATGTAGCAGAGCGGACCACCGGTGATGGGGGGATTGCGTCCGCCTTGGGCTGAGCAAGCGCGGTGGCCATGTCAAGAGTTGCCGAGTCGAAAGCCGCGGAGAAAGCGTCATTGACAGGGAAGAGTGAGTCCCACTCTTCATGACCAGGGGCCAGGTCCAGATCAGTGGTGAACATGGGCGAGGTGTCCTGGCTGAAGAGACCGGGAGACTCGAAAGAAGGCGTGCTGAGATCAGTGAAGCAGGTCGACGGAGGTGCCGACGCATCCATCATCAGATCCTTGGGCGACACCGTCCCAGAGGGCACGCCGGCCATCGAGTCGTTGACTGCCACGAAGCTGGTGTTCAGCATAGTGGGCTTCGTGGACTCCTCGAAATCGTCTCCGAACTGAGTTGAGAAATCAAAGAGATCCGGTAGATCTGAGAGCGGGTTAGTAACTGGATCACTATGTCTACGCCGAGCTCGGTAGCCAGGAGCAAAATCACCTTGAGCAATGTTTGGAGTCGACATGATACGGCGATGAGGCTGTGATTGCTGATTCTGAATCTGAGGAACACTTCCAGTACTGTTGAACAGGGGAACCGGAGGGCGATTGGGGTGTGGTGAATACGAAGGCACCGACGCGGCGTAGAGACGCTGGGCGTGCTTCCGACTAGAGGGACTAGACCGATAAGATGGAGACAGAGGGAAGCCGGTAGACTGCGTGAGGAGCCTGGTCACTCGGGGTACCTGGGCAGACGAGCCCGCAAACTGCTGCTGAAGATGATGCTGCAGGGCAAGAGAATGCGGTCGGGAAGGATTCTGGACCAGGAAAGGGTGGAATGCAGAGGGTCTAGGGGCTGTACTCGAGGGTGCTGGGGCACGCGAGTCCCTGGATCGAGGTTGCTGACGAGGGGCCGGCGCGGACGGATAGAGCACAAAGTCCTCGTGCAGAGAGCTGTTGTTGCTGTTGCTTTCGTTGGAGCTGTTGATCGAATTCGGATGAGCCAAAGGCTGCTGGGGCGGGGGCGTGGGGAGCCATGTTTGCTGATGGTTATCCGTGGTGAACGACGTGACGTCGAACGGAGGAATGGTGTTTGCAGATGAACTCGAGCTACGCGATGCGCTGCTTAAGTTCAGAGGTCCTGAGACAGGAGACTCTGACAAGGAGGGAGAGGAGTGACAGTTCAGCGAAGAAGACCGTGAGGGATCTATTTTGTCTGTCTCGAGTGAGAAAGACAAGCGGTGACCAGGGGAGGAGCTTAGAAAGCCGCCATTTTGACGTGTATCACTGGAACGCTGTAGTCTATGTAGGTCGATAATGGTGGATGTGTGGATGTGGATAGGATAGACTGAGGAAGTAAAAATAAAAAGTCACGGATGGTGGGAAGAGGAGGAGAGAGAAAGGAAGCAGAAGGGCAGGGGAAATCAGGCAGTCTTAAGGCCGCGAGTTTCGTTGTGTGTGCGAGGAATAGCGGAATTTCCGCCCACCGCGCTAACCAGATTGGGGCCTAGGGTGCCCTGACGCGGGTTCGACAAGTGTGAGTCATACCCAATTGCGCCTCCTGATTGGCTACTTCGCTGCAAGCCACGGCAGGTGCAGCCCCAGGCAGACATCCAAGTTCGTTGGAAGTGACCTCGATGCTACCTGGTTCCTGCCCTGCTGCACAGGCATGTCCCACGTACTGCCAATGTACTCCGTGCGCAGAATGCCTTGGTCCCTCCCGCTTTTCCCTTTCCTGCTCCCCGATCCCGGCAACGAAATGAATTGATCCATTGAACACATTGGATTTTATCCAGCAAGCGAAGCATCTCACTGTGGCAGTACCGTATGTCATTGTCCAACCGCGTTACATCTGGCATCTGATCGAATTCTAGGCATCCAGCCATCAGAGCCCCGACGTTGCTGGAGGTTAATTAAATTGCATTAATCATCAACGATGTCACTCTGCGGTCCAGAAGACATGCGTAGTATGATTAATCCTTCCAGCAACGGAAGACACTCTCAGCTGAAACCTTGAGCTCTTAGGAGTATCCGTACAGCGAGGAAGTACAGTATCATCCTTGCACAGCCCACTCGCTAGGAGCCGCCAAAAAGCGGGCCCGTCATATTCCCCATGCGCGAGCATTCTTTTCAAACGACGGAGTTTGCGGACTCTTGCTTACAGAGTAGACTTGTTTTTTCTAAATCGTCATCCATGGATCGAGAATGGATCGCCTTGAACAATACGGAGTATAGCCGATGTTCTCTCGCAGCGTTTTCCCCTTTGGGCAATCTCGTGTTCCAGATAAGTCTTTCTTTGATGTGCTGATGCTCTTGATCAATAATACTTCTTCTGCGCATCGTCTTCGACATAAGCTACCATAAGCGACCATCCTCCTATGACATCCAGCTGCAAGGCGCTACATACCTCGTGTTGCGCGTTCCCAAGTTCCCCACAGCTCGGATCTTATGCCCATTTCTCAGTGTCCGCCATCCCTGTTTGGTCGTTGGTGTGGCCGAAGGGCGTGAAATTGGGTCCAGATCCTTGCTCCGGGACCTGGGCCAATCCTCCGACATGATTGATTCTGCAGCATCAAGAGCGGGAAAAAGGAAAAGGGAAAGTTCAGCAAATACAGATTTCCTCCATGATATTACCCTGGAGAGCCCCTGCAATCAATTTGGTCATGAGGACATTCCTCATCAATTTTTGACCGCAGCAGCATCGGAAATACAGTATACAAAACGATCATCCTTCATCGGAAATTGTAGGATCTATCATCAGGTCGACAGCACTATCACCATATAGATCCACTCTGCCAGCATCTGCCTACTATGTTGAGAGTGAACCCACTGTGAATTTTTCTCTCTCTGCGCCTTCTTTTTTTACTGCCATCATCATCCCTTGGGTGATGGTTATCTACTCTGCATATCATGAACACTTCATTTTCCTTCAATTGATTGACCTCTCACTAACACTTAGGTTTTGGCAAACTCACTCTGCTACGAGCCTGATCACTGATTCAACTCCGCCATATTATCGACATAAAACAACTCGATTGATTCTTACACTCCGTCAGATAATCTACACAGTAATTCGCCTTCCGAGTAGAACGCACATGACATTGACACTCCGCCCGACGGGGTCCATTCGGAAGGCTAGTTTCGAATCCAAGGAATAGTTCGGGAATCTATATCTCTAGTTTCGTTTCGACTCCGTACGTCTATGTCTGCAGCATCAATCAATCAATCAATCAATCCCAAAAAGCGTTCGTTCGATCAGATCGGGTCCTGCCGGCAGAAGCCCAAGGTCAGCTGCTCCGTGCAGTGGGGGTAAAGTGAAGTATAAAGTGAAAGAAACACTACTATTGTTAGCTTATTACATGTTCACAGTACTGTAGTACAGAGTACTGTACCTGACCTCCGCCTTATTCCATGGGGGGCCGCTATGCAAGCAGTCGTTTCATTGGTATACTATATATATATCCTCTTCGCTCATGACAAGAATCAACAAAGCAGACTCGAGAGAGGGTTGACAACCTCCATAGATATACTACAGATGTTGCCGTTTTTCTCCTTTTTTTCCTTTTCTCTACTTTCTCTCTTTTCTATAATTGCAATACCTGAAACATCAATAATGTTATCTGACATTTGACTTGACTATGAGGATACTCGTAGGCATGTTTCGTAGATCATGAGCTTGCCAATGCCCACATTAAATCATCGAGACAAGATGTAGATACGGGGTAGTATCAGGCAATTCCTATTTGACAATTGAGTCTGTTGACGCTGATGCTTCCGCGACAATGGGATCATCTACTAGTGTCGAGTTTAAGCGATTTACAACAGTTGAGGAACGGAATAGAGAACCGATGAAGCTCAACAATGGATTGATCCTATTAGATATTACCTACGGATGCTGTGTCGCGCATATGTATGGTCCTCGCGTGGTGTCAGGAATACAACCGCCTCCCATCAACGAAGAGACCACCATGACATTGACACGTTCATAGACAGACAATAACTAACATGGGGTCGGTCAATTTGAGTTGTGGAAATGAAACTTGAAGCGGACATTCCCACAACGAGTTCCCAATCCTGGACAACCTGCAAATCGATCACCCTTCCTCCCTACAGGGTATCAAGACAAAGGAAAATCAAACAATAACACCAACGCAGCAAGTGGTATCAATCTAGTTTGGGTGGCACACAACGTGAACACGCATAGCGCGAGATTCGGGTATTATCGTTTCGGGAACGGAAGTCATTAAACGAATGAAATACAGTCCCAAAAGCTACTGAAGACAACATGCCAGAAAGGAATGACCGCCATATCATGTATCAGGGTATATTAGAGAGGAGTGGGTATCATGGGTATTCAATCCGGCAAGGTCCCGATAAACCAAACGCACAAGGTGAACACGATACCAGAAAGAGCGACGGTGGCAAGGAGACAAGACCAGGAATTCAAGCAAGGACTAGACGTAGGTATATTATTTTTTGACCGTGACTTGGTCATGTCGTAGGATGATTTGTCTGGCGAGATTGCAAAGCCGGCAGCACATATTGCTCGTCCCACCATCTTTCAAACTCAACAAGGCGAATCCGCGGAAGAGTTCTTCATGCAGCAGCCTGCACAGGAGTGGAAGTCGTGGCGACGTTCACAGGCTCAGCAGCCTGAGCAGCGGGAGTCTCGGTAACCTTGGCGGTCTCCTCAGGAACAGGCTCCTCATCCTCCTTAACGGTCTCAGGCTGCTCGGTCTTGGCCTCAGATTCAGCAGGAGCGGCCTCCTCCTTCTCCTCAGCCTTCACAGCCTTGCTGGGCTTGCGGAAGAGACCACCGAACTTGTTGGACTTGGACTTGGCCTCACCCTCGGTGGCTTCGTTGTCAGAAGTCTCGGACTTCTTCTCCTTCTTGACACCAAGGTTTCCGAAGAAAGAGGTGCGGCGCTTGTCCTTGGCAGCGGGGGAGACGGGGGTCCCAGCAGCGGAGGACTCGGCAGGAGCAGCAGCGACCTCCTTCGCAGCCCCAGCTTCAGCAGGAGCAGTCACGCCCTCGGGCTCAGTAGGCTGTTCAGCCGCCTCCTCCACGGGGTTATCAAGCCGAGGAGGAGTGCTGGAAACGGCGGTAGTCTCAGCGGGGGCAGTAGCCTCCTTCTCGGATTTCTCATGAGAGGGGCTGGTGACCTTCTGGAAGAAGTTTCCGAAGAGAGAGGTGCGCTTCGGCTTCTGAGCGGCAGGAGTCTCGGCCTTCTTCTCCTCCTTTCCGGTGGTAGCTTCGGTGGCAGGAGCGGCAGCTTCGTTTCTATAGTCAGTATCGGGGAGCTTCAACATGGATCTTCGCTGTCCAACTTACCCTCGGCAGGAGCTTCAGTAGTGGCAGCGGCCTCAGCAGGAGCCTCGGTGCTGGCTTCAGCGGGCTTAGCCTCTTCAGCCTTCTCCTCAGTCTCCTCCTTCTTGCCAAGAAGAGTACCGAAGATGCTGGCTCTCTTGCGGGACTGGGAGCGGCTCTTGGCGTTGGCCTTGTCCTGCTCAGCGGGGGCAGTCTCGTCCTTCTTGACATCAGCGGTCTTCGGGGCAGCAGCGACGATGACTGGCTTTGCTGGAGCGACTACGTTAGACTACGCTGCTCATACCATTCCTGGATACGGTACACGGGAAGAGACTTACTCAGCTTCTCGAGCTCGGCCTTGTAGCCTTCGCTGGAGGTGATGGCTTCCTTCTCAGCCTTCGCCCCAGCGGCCTTGGCCTCGAGCGCAGCATACCAGCTGTCACGCTCAGCAGCGCTGCTGGCCTGGAAGGTGTGCTTCTGACCATGGACCTTGAACAGCAACTCGGTGGAGCCCTCCTTGGCCAGGTCGGAAATATCGGCGAGATTGAAGATTCCAGCAGGCGTAGCCTTGTCCTCAGCACGCTTGGCGAAGAAGAGGAGACCCTTACCGGTCTGGCTAGCCCAGGCGGCGATCGGGTTGGCGACGGCAGGCTTCTCATTCTGGTGGAAAGCAGCAAGGTTCTTCGCCTCCACGGGATCTTCAGAGAAGTAGAAGTAGCGCTTGGCGAAACGGAGACCCCTGTAAAACGGCGCATGTTAGACAGGTTACCGCGCGTTAACATCATGCAGTCGACTTACTTGACCAAACCGGGAGCCTTGTAGCCAAGCACGCCATCAGTGGCTGGAGTCACCTCCTTGGCCTCTTCTTCCTTGGGCTGCTCAGCGGGCGCAGCATCAGTGGTGGCCGCGGGCGCCTCCGCAGCAGCGGTCTCAGTTGTTTCGGCAGCGGCAGGAGTCTCCTGGGGAGCCTCAGCGACAGGAGCTTCAGCAGCGACGGCGGTCTCCTCAGCAACAGCAGGAGTCTCAACGGCAGGAGCAGCCGCAGGGGTCTCCTCAACGGGGTTCTGAACTTCAGACATGGTGATTACGACGGTATTGATTAATAAAAAAATGTCAAATTAGATTTAACCAGGTGACGGGTATCTTCTCAAGCAGTTTGTAGGTTGGGGGGTATCTCAAGTAAGGAAAGCAAAGAAACAGGAGCTTCAGCACAAGGCAAGAATAGCTCGGGTATCACAAAAGAGGTAGGAAGAGAAACGAAGCTTTGGCAGCAGCAGCTGACTTTGGAGGGGAAGAAAGCTGGATCAGAATGATATGAAGAAGAGCAGAGAGAAGAAGAAGAGGAAGAAAAGGAGAGAAGAAAAAGGAGGGTGGGCTCTTTGAAGGGTCAGGGTGAAAAATGTCCATCGACCACGACGGTCCAGAACAGGAAGGGAGCTGCAAAATGTCGGGACGCTAGCCCTGAGCCTAAACTGGTGCTACAGTCCAGAGGATGGAGCTCTTCTCTGCGTGTTGGTCGTTCGACTCGTTACAAACCAAATTAATATCTATTATTGACCGACCATATTAATTCTCGTTTCTTCTCCTCGGCCAAGTCCCTCGCAGTAGCGAGAATCTGATCCATATCTCTTTCTCTGAGGACGAAGAGTCCCGCCATGGCAGGGAATCCACACATTGTTTACCTCCTGTCATACACCGTATGTGATACAAGCAGCAAGCCCTGCTGTATAATACTGTGCGTTCTCCGACGGAGAGAAACAGGGCAATCCCTTGCCAGGTTTCTTCATTTGTACATCGCCATGAGGAAGATAAAACAGAATCCCACTCTTCTCCTCTTGACTCTGTGTGGGTTCTGTGGAATAATCCCGATGAAACAATAGCGCTGGAGGGCAAATGCTATGACTGCCCGAACTCTCCCTTTGATCAGCCACCGGCGCTGCACCGTGCAGTCATGCCACAGTATCTAGAAATTGCCCCCTTTGCCTGTCGAGACAGGGAGAATCCTTCTCAGGAAAATTGCAAACGGGAATAATTTCATGACATACATACCCAAGTAGATACCTAGTTCCTGGAATTGACGGATTGATATGATTGAAACGCACTCGTCAAGTCTCCAACTGGACTGATCACCTGCTCCTTCTGCTGGAGGAACATCGACCGCCACACAAATCACTTCCAGGAGCCAATTCGTGTGCCATCCATGGTCCTCCTGTCCAGATCGTCGTGTCTCGTCGTTTTTTCCATGCTCATCATCCGCCAGGTAGCCCCCCCTCTTTTCCTCGTTACACGATTCTCAAGGGTCCATGTTGGATGGCTCCCTTGGCAGCAGTATCTAACCCTTTACAAAGAGGGTCGAGAAAAAGGACTTTACCCTCGTTAAGGAGGTTGTGGTGCAATAATACTCCGTAATCTTGACAGGATCTCCCTGAAGCCCAGATTCGCTAAATCGAAACCTCTTTTCTCGGCAGGATGCTGGTGGTTTTCTCTCTCCACTAAACAAGTCATAGCACACACACACACA